>VURO01018671.1:22931-60929 GCA_015108175.1 Pelvicachromis taeniatus | reverse complement strand
TTTTACTTTATTTTTTTTTTTTTTTTTTTAATTATTATTATTATTTTTTTTTTTTTACAGTTTGTCTGTTTCTTGAGTCAGATTGTAAAGTGAATTTTCTTTGAATGCTTCCTGACAATCTTGCATTGTAACTTTGTGTTCCTGGGTTGTTTATTGCATCATAGGCGGACATGTTCAGGTTGATTTGGATGAGGCCCAGTGGGACTTTTTGTGTTCATTTTATGTAAAAGCAATTGAATGCCAAGTTGAACTGCAGGGAAATTACATGTTTCTTCAGAACTAGGTCACTCTTTTCTACTTGAATTGTTTATTTCTCTGTAAGTCTCTCATCCAGTCTATTGCTGGGTGCCTTAATGGCTAGGAAACAGCACAGGTTTGTGTATGTTATTGCTATATAAATTCAAGCTTTATGAGCCTAAGGCTAGGTTTGGCAATTAGTAGTACATAGCACCTTCTGACACTCTTCAGGGTATCTTCTGCTATCTTCATTATTAGGTCATTCTTCCAGCATCAGTATTCAAGAGCCATACTTTCTCTGTAGACTGTTAAAGTTTAATGCTTATTGTTTGTGTTTAATGATTAGCTGTTTACAGTTAAAATAGTGCAACTCAATATGATCAAGCTCCTATATCCAATATGATAAGGAATTATAAGGAAGAAATGGATCTCAAAAGTTACTTTGCATTTACATTCTTTGATTTTGTGCATTAAATGTTGTTTTGAAACTTTACAAACATTTGTTGTTCCTTGGGCAAAGATCTTTGGGTGTAAACCAATTTAGTTTGGTTTTGGGTGCTTTATTATGGCTTAGTTTGAACAGAGGCTGTGGAGAGCAAATGAAGATGTTGGAAGATATCGGGGCCTCGACACACAAGAAGACAGCATGTCAGTAGGCTGGACTGACACACATCCCATAAGGCTTCATTTATATGTCTGTATTGAATCGATGTGTAGAGCCTTCAATGTAGCCATGGTAGTGGCTGCATCTATTCTATTCATGGTGTGCCTGTGTTGGTCTCCAATTTTGCTGCAAAACACTAGTTGGTGGTAGGGTTTCTCTCTTGGAAGTGGTCTGTTCTCTTCCAGTCAATTTGACAAGTGGCTGCAGGACAGTAGCAAATGGGTCAGTAACAGTTGTTACCGGCTTCATTGAGACGATGTGTAGTTAAATGTATTGGCAGATACATACCAGGTTATGTCTTGGGTTTTAGAAGGATTTGTGAATATGATGCGCCTACGACTCAGAGGTGCATCATATCCCATTTTTCTTGGACACGCTCAAGTTGGGTTGGTGTTTGGCTTTTCCTCCATCATGCCTCCGTATTGCAGACTGGGTGCGGCAGAGTCACATGACAACACAAGTTGTGGTATGCTTTAAAAGGTACCGTATATACTGGGAGGCGTATTAACAGAATTTAAAACAATAAGCGGAAGAAAATGGATGGATGGAAAACAAAATAACCAACATCGGCAAGATCACATTGATTAGAGGTGAATACTGGTTTTGCTTTATTTTCAGTTAATTGCCCAGATGTACTGGCATTTACCTGATAGCAACATTAGCCATCTGTTGTCATTAGCCATTAGTTATCATTAAGGTAGCTGCTAGCATCTGTGGCAGATAATAAAATGACAGTAATGTGTGAGCTTGGAAGCAAACTTGGCAACCCTGATAGTCTGTAACATTGAAAGACGGTGTTAATTTAACAGGACAACACACAGTTATGTCTAATAGGTGTTATGTTTCCCTTGAAGCTGAGAAAAATCTACTAGCAAGTAGACAGAAACAGTGGCAGTCTATCTTACCAAAGTCACAGGAAACACAGCCTCATGCAACCTAAAAATTATCTGTCTATCGATCTATCTATCAAAAAAAAAACAAATCTGTGCTATAAAGTACTTTCCTGGGAAATGGTATTGAGTTTGAAATTCCAGTATGAAAACAACTGTCATGTCGGGGTTCACCTGTGTTTTTGAATACAGGACCCAAAAGCAGATGCTGAGAGATTAGGTGCAGGTTTCAACAAACATCGAGCCTTTATTTTGGCTGTGATGAAAGAAGCAAACATGAGAACTATGAAAAAACTATGACCACAATGAAAAACTGTGAACACTATGAACAACTATAACAGACTATGAAAAACTATGACTGACTGTGGTGAGTATAACAGATGACCTGACAATGAACAAAGGAAGACAGAGGACTTAAATACACACCAGAGGGGATCAGGGGAAGTGGGAACACATGGGAAATCAGCTGACTGAAATAAACATAATGACGCCACAGGGGAAGTGAACCTAAACACAATGACAAAGACACACTAGACCCTTTCAAAATAAACCATGAAACACTAATAAAATAACCATAATCAAAGAATCAAACTAAAACACACAAAACACGACCCAGTACCGTGACAACAACCTGTAATAAGAGTACATAGAGAGAAGTTTCATCAGCTGAAGGCTGTGACTGTTCAAAAATCAGTCTATCCAGCAGTTGAGTCATTTCAGCCTGGACCATTTAGATTAGGTAGATTAACCAACTGGCAGACCATAACTGCTACTCCTGGAAATGTGCTACAAGTAATGCTGTAAATACTCTTAAGGTAGGGAATTACGAATAGTCACAGTTATTGGTAAACCATGCTTGAAATGTATGCTACAGGCAAAAATAATTTTCCTGCTTATTCTTCTCTACAGTTCTACTCCGTTAAGTTCTTTGATATGGCGATCCAGTCTTAGCTTACTTCAGTTGTTCACTAGGGATTCAGACAGTGTTTCGTATTAATTACCTATAGTGTGGACGCTCGCTAATCTAATTTGCGCCACCATAGTTTCATAATGAAACTGAAAATATTTACACTCTTTTCATATTAATATGAAAAACATATTTCACTCCATGTAAGCTATTTATTGCAGCCTGCATTCAAAATATTTGCAATATTTGTTTTCCCATACAATCTGATTGTGTGGGGAAATGGTTGCATATTACATTTCTTGACCACAAATTTGCTTCTCTTCAATTTTGCCACCCTCTGCTTTGAAAGAGTTTTTGCCCTTTAACAAGACGAACTACAGTAGCTTGTTAGCCTCACTAATGTATGAAAAGTGAGCTGCTCATTGGAGAGCAATTACCCTGTCTTCATAATTTTCAGCGAAGAAGAGCAACGGTTCTGCCTTCGATCTGAGAGAACCAATTAGTGCTTGGCCTACAGAACAATTCCATTTGGAAAACTCTGACTGTGCAGGTGTGTTGTTACTGTATTCGAATACCCCACAGAACAAGGTAAAACAACATTTGTTGAGTGGAAGGGAAGAGAATATGGGATCATGTGATAAAATATCCCTTTGGGACTTGAATGTCAGCCTGCTTGGAGGATATGAAAGTGGTTTTGCATTGTTGGTTTTAATAGGAAAAGCAGCATTGTGAAGTATACTGACAGGCTTTAGAGTTGGGTTCACTGCTTTCTGGCTTCGTGACAATAATTCAGCCCATACAATTGGGCGAGTTAGATGAAAAGTATATGTCATTTCTGTCACTACTCACCAAGTTTCTTTCTATTAGCATTTTAACAGTTATCATTACTTAGCAAGTTTTCAGTGAATAGATTGGTGACTTACTGACAGATGTAGGTACAATTAGTCTATAAACCTTGATTTTGATGATGATTTTTTTTCAGGCTTTTACAAGGCACATGTTTGATCTTTTATTTGTTCTTCAAACACTGCAGTGGTAAGCATTTGGTGTGTTATCAGTGATCCAGCAGCCTTTGCATTTCTGTTTTATATTGGAGTACACTGTATATTCTGAGTTATCTTTATTGTTTCTTACTATGCCACTTTTAACTCTCTCCTGAGCAAATTCTCAAAGTGGTCTTGCTGTAAGATTTCAGGGGCAAGTAAATGCACAGAGAACATTGCCATTTTACTCAGTGTGCTTAGTGTTAGATGCTAATGATGTTAGTTACTGTGACATTCCTGCTTTGTAATGTAAAATCACCAGCTGCCCCACATCCTACCCCTCTGCATAATGGCCACTTCACCTCCCTAATCCTAACAGTAGATCTTTTCTCCTCTTATCTAAGGGTGCTTATTCCATTCAACCTTTGCTGGACCATTTTCTGTATTAAGCGTTCTATAATGGACTTCTCACATTAGCCATTTAAAAACATTTTCTGCAGCCAAATTATGGTATAATTACTATATTTTACATTTCCTTATCCTTTTGTTTCATTATATGTCATAGATGCATGCATGGATGTGTTTGCTTATATTGGTTGTCTGGGTTGAAAACTATTGTTTACGCAAAACCGTTTCAGACACTGAATGTGATAATGGGCTGTACAAATAAACTTCTCTTGACTTGAATAATTATCACTGGCGTGCCTCCTCTGCAAATTAGTTGCCTGTTTGTTTGACTAAATAAATAAATACAAACTGTTCTCACTCCTCAGTCCAATTAAAATTAAATTCATAAACCTTTTCCATAAAATTAGCATGACATTATTTTTTATTAGACACTTGTATTTAAAAATAATGGCAAGAGTGTTGATGTCAGGATTTTTATGTTCCATCACTTTGAACATCAAGTCCTTCTGACAAAAGTGAAGTAAGAGGCACATTTTAAAATACAACTGTAAGACAACTGAATAACTGTCTTTTCATTAATGTGATACAGTATCAGTCACTGAAAAATATAGCAAGCATTTTCTTTATTTTACTTTTAGCCTCATATCAGTAATTACATTGATTTTAAGTTTGGGTAAAGAGCTGAATGGATTTATAGATCAACAGTTGATTGATTAAGCAAATATTTCCAGAATTTCTGCTGTCCTCCTCTCAAATAAAACAAAGATATACACACATATATTAGCTTAGCATTGGAGTGGTTGCTTATATTTCACATATTTATTTTCAGTTTATTGGGCAGGTTTAAAGGAAGGAATTAAAAAATAGAAAAAATAGAATCTGAAGTCTTGTTAAATAAAAAAGAAAAAGTACCCTGTGCTTCTTTTTTGCTTTTTTGGAAACAAAACCTAACATGTATGCCTTGGGTTTGATGTTTATGTGGAATACTACAGTGATGGTATGGCGAGTGATAAGCACCAAGAATGTACACCTTTAAGAGATACTACATGTATACATGTATTCATTTCTTTGGTCAATAATTTAAGATCCCAATTGTAATACACATTGTAACCCACTGGACTGAAATCTTGGCTGTTGATGTCAATTTACCTGAATTCTGATCATTTAATATCAAACTGCAGCCTTTCTGTGACTATATGTATTTAAATATGTGTGTGCGTGCGTGCGTGCGTGCGTGCTTGGGTACATCTGATAAGCTACATGTCTGTAATATTTAAGGGCTTCTTCCTTCTGTGTGTTATGGTGGCTCAAACAGAATTCTGTTGCACATACAACGGCAGTTTGGTAACTGTCAAGTTACATACAAGAGATGTAACTTGGAAAGTGACTCATGAACCAAATGCAACCAGAGAATATCACATTTGAGGGGGAGAAAATGAACATTATACAACAATATTGTTGGGTTTTGTTTAATCTCTTTACCCTTGAACTGTACTTCACATTTGAGGGGACTTGTCACTTTTGTGGGAAGCAAATTGACTAAAATAAAATCAATAATTACCTGTTTGCTCCACAAGTTGACAATATAGAAATAATTCTACCAGTTTGCTCCAGACATCTCTTTTTTTTCTTCTTCTTCTTTTAACCGACTGTGCTATTTTCCTGTGTCAATCGATGCCCCTATATGTAGACCTTCTTGCCTTGACCTTTAGTTTGGTACAGTCACAGTCTCGCTCATGCATGATATAGAGTGGGATTTCAGGTCAATCTAGACACCGTTCTTAATCATCCACTGAAACCCTGACTTCCCCCTTGGGAGGTTCTGCAGGAAACAAGTCACACTTTGTTCTAATTAAGTACAAAATGTTTCAGGGCATCATTCTCTCTGTCAGATAATACAAATCTCCTTTTCATCCAATCTTTGATAAAGTGCAGGCTATCACTGAGAGACATTACATTCATCTTGCCAGATGACGTGATTTCTAAAAATTAAATAGTCTTTTAAAAATAATTCATCTCAAGGTACACTGGGAGCACAGCACTGGTTCCGGCTGCTGAATTTTAGCTGAATATTTGCATTGCTGTGTTGATGTTATTTCTCTTGATAGGACAGGAGGACTGCAGGCAACAGAGGAAAAGGAAATGCCCATATTTTTGGTGACATGGCTGCTAGGGCCAAAACTGGCATTGTTGTTTTCTGAATGTGCATGTTGATTGATTTTATTGTTTGTACTGCATTTTTAAGTTTTGGTAAAAAAAAAAAAAGGATTAATGCACAAAGATAATACCAGGTTGTGGCAGACGACTGAAGCATATTCTTTAAAGTGCAGTAAAGTGTAGCTGGATGCTGGCTCCAGCAAGTCTTTCCAGTCCCATTTAAAAAAAACAAAAACAAAAAAACTTCTCTCATGCAGTTTAATTCATGGGCCGTTAACATGGACATTCATTTGTTGCCTTTGAAAAATTTTTTTTTTTTTTTATATTTAGTATATTTAAATTTTAATAACTTTATATTTAGTTATTGGGTTTTAAATAGAGGTACTGTATCCTTCTCCAATCAGGTCTGAAGTGGTCACCACCACCCTGAAGACGGCTGCAGACAAAACCTGTGGCGTAAAAACAGTTGCAAACAAACCGTCAAGTGACGCCACGATCCCCACGTGCAATTTTCGGGTTATCCTTCAATTTCTTTTGTCTCTAAGAGGCAAGAGAAATTTTAAAAAAACTGCTCCAGAAATGCATGCAAGTAACGACAAAGACCTTTAGGAGTGTTATTGCTTTCTATGATTTAAAATCTACTAGTTGTACCAGCTGTTAATCAATTAAAGTAAAACCCTATAGAAAAAAAGTGCTATTGAAGGTACACTCTCAGTTCTGGAGGAAATAAGATATACACTCAACTGTTGCTCTTAACATGAGCAAATCAAGTACTTAAAATATTTTTTTTTATAGAACCCCACAGTTGTATTTCTGATTGCCTGCAGGTGATTACTTCTGCCTTTGCATGTAGATGGAACCCATTGATATGCAGACATTGATATGCACGTCTAATTAGTCTGTTTCCTGTTTTAATAATGGTACCATCTCAGTGTTGAAACATTGTTAAGCATTCTTAATCAGTGCTTCACTTAGTGAGTTGCTTCTAATTTTCTCTTGTATGTTTGTTTTTCTGTTGCAGTTTCATTGGAAGTACAGATCACACCAACCCACGGTGAGATTAGTCTTGGAGAGTCCAAATTCTTTGTGTGTGAAGGTAAGTTTATCAAAATGTTCCAAGTAATGTATATATTTTTAAACTTTTTTAAAAACCGGCACCTTAACCGTTCACCCACGTTTCAGACTGTTTTGCAAAAACACTGTATAAAGTGGTTAAACTAGACAAAACCTAGCAGAGGTCTCTGTTTCTTTTGGAATCAATTCTTATCAAAAAGTATTCCCCATGTGTTAGGTGTATGGATAAATATGCACGGATATTTATGGTACAGATACACAGTATTACTTTCTCATCCACACTTCTTCTTCTGCAGGATTAAAGTGTACAACTACACCAAGTGGTTTTCTGGTTACTTGAATGTGTATCATACATTCATCAATCAGTCATCAATGAATGATGAGATTAAGTGTCCTTTTGTTGTTGGTTTGTTTAGCATCAACCCTTGAAAACATAAAATTTTCTGATGTCTTAGTTACTAGACACAGCTAAAATGCATAAATCACACACTTCGGTCCTTGCAGGAGCATGAACCACCTACAATATACAGTCTGTGGGCAGTGTCTGACTTCGCTGATTTGAAATGTGTTACCCTATAGATGCCTGTTTCTTATGTGCTGCTCTGTTCTATGTGTTCTCTTAGTTGTAGGCGTTGCCAAGCACATAGACTGGTTTGGACCAAGCGGGGACAGGATAGAGCCGAACAGACAAGACACAACAGTAACCCGTAACGATGAGTCATCTTCCACCCTCACGCTGTATAAAGCCGGGACGGAAAGTGCTGGGACATACAAGTGTGTCGCTACCAATGGAGACCAGCAAGCGGAGTCGACGGTCAAAGTGAAGATCTTCCGTAAGTTCCCCCCACCCTCCACCCCACAGCATACAGTACACACTCCAAATTACTGAGTGGTGAGAACATAGAAGAAAAAGAATCCTGCTCATTGAACTCATAGTATTTTATTGACTGCTCAAGGGCAACACATTATTCTTTCTTTTCAAGTGAGGATGGATTTTTCATCAGTTCAATAAACGGTCGGAAGACCATTAGAAGGCTGCTTAATGATCCTGTCTGTTGTGCAGTTCTTGTGAGTAATGGATTTTATTTTCCATGAATGCCAAGCATCAGCAAATGTCCGTCAGAGATGAAATTATTTTCCAAACAGAACTTTTCTGTTATTTCAGGGCCTGTTTCAGATTGTAATTAGAAGTGGTCACCCATATTAACAGCGATACACAATGTTGTGTACAGAAGTACAAAACAATCGCAACTTCCTGTGAATGAACATTTGCACAATAGCAGCAGCAGTTTGCATAGTTAGTTCAGTGCTACATCTTGCAAAGCATATAAGTGAAAACTTATAACTGCTTTTGCTCCATGCAAATGGCGAGTTTCACAGGAGCAGATTTTACATTTAAACTTTTACCGACCATTTCAAGAAATGAGATGCGCATTATAGCTAAATGGCTTCATATGTTTAGCCTTGATGAGAAAGCTCTATAGCTTTCCAGTTCAGAATCCAATTCTATCACTTGTGTCCTGCTGAGGTCTGTAAGGTAGCAGTTCTGCTTCTTTCTAAAAAGCTCCCAGCAAATTCCATTAGCCAGTCAGTTTTAGAAATGACTTGGCTAGATATTGCTTCAGTTCTGGTAACTTGAATAGAGACTTGAGCCTGGGGAGCTTGTTTAGGGTGATAATAAAATGAATTCGATTTTTTGGTAGTTTGAAAATTGTGACGATAGGAAAAATTGTTAAGCATTCCTTCAGTTTGATCATTTAGAGTTGTGATTTATTAACATAGAGAGCACTACTTTTAAAGATAGTGTTTCACCAAATTGTAGTGCCATAACAGGGCAATCATAGAGAGTGAAAGGGCTTTAATAATGAAACTTGTTATATCACTGAGTGAAAAATGTGCTTGTTGTGTTCTTTCTTCCAGAAAAAATCACCTTTAAAAATGCGCCCTCGCCCCAAGAGTTTACCGAAGGAGACAATGCCAACATTGTTTGTGATGTTGTTAGTTCACCTCCACCCACTGTCCTCTGGAAATATAAAGGAGCAAAAATACAGATGGAAAAAGATGGTAAGTTTATGAACAATGCAGAATTTATATTTCAGTTTGTTTCCAGCTGATTATAACACAGAACATTTCTAGGTCAACAAATTTCATAGTTAATGAGGAGGGAATAAGTTTATGCTGAAATCGAACCATACTGACCTCTACGTCTCAGCATGTTATAAGTATAGCTTTCTTTCTTTGTTTTTGTTTGTTTTGTTTGTTAGCCAGGAGAGAATGTCGATGGGTGCAGTTTGGTGAATGAAAATGTGTTATGATCTCACCGTTATCCGAGTGATATTGTAGTGTTGCACTTATGTTAACAGCCAGAATAAAACAAAAACCGATTATGAGGCAAAATGGAAATTGTAGTGAAAACGCGCTACATAATCAAAACACACAACCAACGAAATACGAGCTACTTAATAATATATATATGCATACACAGATCCTGGTGTTGGAGTCATGAAATGACTCATCCACTGCTTTTGTTGCCATTCTTCTCCGGGATTTACCCTATGCTTTGAAAGAAAAAATTAATTTGATTTTGAATTTGAAAATACAATTGACTCTCTGTTGTTCACCCTTGACACTGAGCAGTATAATAATGTGTACGGCAGTGTTATTGCTCACTGAAAAATAATAACATGCGCTTATGTGTGGGTTGCAATAGTATTTTTGATTATTATGTGACTAAATTTATTCGGTTCACATTTTAGCCCAGACTGAAGGAGTTCATGTGGGCTTTGCTCAGATTTCTCTTTATCTGGAGCTCTTAAAGTGATTGTTGGATATATGGCCTCTAATTTGATAGTTAAGATAATATAAAATGAGCAATAAAATGACATTTCAGTTTTTGTCACCAGACATTTCGACATGTCAGTGACTAAGATGTTAGTGTTAAAACGTTTAAGTAAACACAGTGGCTCTGTGGCTTAATTGATTCAGATAGTTTTCTTTTTGATGGCTTACTCACTTTTTTGCATAACAGCTGTTTATCATCCAGCATTTAGTGCTGTTATTAACTTGCCAAATATGCAGACCTGAAGATGTATTTACTTTTGCTTCCTTGCAGTTCGGTTTAAAGTACTGAACAACAATCACCTTCAAATCCGTGGCATAAAGAAGACGGATGAGGGCTTGTATACCTGCGAGGGTCGCCTGATGGCGCGCGGCGAGATTGATCTGCGTGTCATCAAGGTCGTTGTGAATGGTTAGCGACCCTCTCTTCCCCTCACGCTTTTTCCGCTTCCTTTTTGTTCTTGTCTGAATATTTTGTGTGTGGCAGGTGTCCCGTGATGCTTAAATAAGCTGTCGATCCATAGAGGCGACCAGGCTCAACATCAATGTGGAAACAGTTGCCCAGAGCAACCGTGTATCAAAGATGTTTCATGCTAATGAAGTCTGTTTCCTGTAACTTCTGAGCCTAGCAAATCAGTGTGCCTAAAATAAGTATTTGTCACTGCATCTGTTTCTGGTTTTTCTCTTACTTGCTGTCTTTATATCTATAGCTATACTATATTCTGCATATGTGTCTGCCTATTTTTTTCTCCTTTGTACCTTAGTGCTCCCGACAATCAGGATATGGCAGTCAGAGGTAAATGCTACAGCTGAAGTTTTGCAGCCTGCCATCCTGACTTGTGCTGTTGATGGTTATCCTGAACCCATGGTGACCTGGACAAGGTAAACCCTGTTATTATTGTTATTGTTGTTTTTTGGCATTTGCATTTTTGTATATTGATGTGATGTTTACTCATAGGTCACTTTTTGCCTTCAAATCTGCATTAATCCTTTGTGGCGTAGTTTCAACAAACATTCCTCAGATTTTGGGCCATACTGACATGTTGGGGTCATATAGTTGCTGCAGATTTGTCAGCTGTACATTTATGATGTGAATCTCTTGTTCCATCACTTCCTGAAGAGGTTCTATTGAATTAAATTCTAGTAACTGCAGAGGACATTTTCAGGCATTGAACTCATTGTCATTTTCAAAAAAACTATTTGAGATGATCAGAGTTTTGTGACATGGTGTTATCCTGTAGGAAGCAGACATTAGAGGTTGGGTAAACTGTGGTCATAAAGGGATGGAAATTGTCAGCTATTCAGGTAGTTCGTGGTTTTTAAATAATACTAAGGAGCCAAGCGTGCACAAAGTAAATATTACCCACACCTATTAGATCATCACCATCAGCCTAAACTGTTTATATATTTCAGGAAGGGTTCATGTTTTTGTGTTGTTTACATCAAATAATGGCTCTACCATCTGAATGCTGAAGCAGTAAATGAGGCTCATCAGATCAAGCAACATTTTGGCAATCTTCTATTGTCTAATTTTGTTGAACCTGTGTGATCTGTAGCCATAGTTTCCTGTTCTTAGCTGGCTGGAGTGACACCCGGTGCGGCCGTCTGCTGCTGTAGCTCATCTGCGTGAAGTTTTGATGTGTTCTGCATTTATTGCTTGTGTCTGTTTAATTGGGTAATTGGGTTACTTTTATGTTGGCTTGAAGCAGTCTGACCATTCTCCTCTGGCATCAACAAGGCACTTTCACCCAACGAACTCCCACTCACTGGATATTTTCTCTTTTTTGGAGCATTGTTTGTAAACCCTAGAGTTGCTTGTGTGGGAAAATCCCAGATCAGCAGTTTCTGAAATAGTCACACCAGCCTGCTTAATACCAAAAAGCGTTCCACATTTGGACTCACTTAAATCCCCTTTTTTCACCAATCTGAGCTCAGTTTGAGCTTCAGCAGGTCATCGTGTTGATGTCTGTATGCTTAAATGTAGTGCGCTGATGCCATGTAATTGACTACTTAGATATTTGTACTAATGAACAGTTGAACAGTTGTACCTAACAAAGTGGCAGGCAAGTGTAGGATGACTTGTAAAGATCGCTTGAGCTAAATGCTGACAAATGTCTACATTGCTTACCTTGGTTGCTGTGCTAACATTAGCTAATTAAACAATAAACAAAAAGTAAAGTTGATAATTACTGAAATGTCATCAGTTTTACATGTAGCAAGCTATTGCGGTTCATTCTGGGGGGGTTACATACATGCATGTAAAGCAATGTCATGGTAATTCTTTTAATAATTATTGACTCATTTCATTGTGAACGAAAGCACATTTTTATCTGCAATCAAATAGATATTTCCATCTGAACTGCACTGAATGGGAAATAACCAAGTGGCAGACCAACATTTCAATTCATAGAACCATTTCGTTAAAATTGTGGGTGTCGGCTCTGTAAAGGCAATTGTTGTAAACACCACAAATGACATACACGTGGTGTCAGGAGAGATAAAAGCTGGCAGCAACAGACTAATGAGACGGGGCTAATCAAAAATAATGAGCTGCATAGTTAGTATGTGTACAGACCAAATATCAGCTTGTATCATCTTGAAAATAAGTGAACATATTTTTTTTTTCATTGATCTTTTTTTTTTTTACTTTTAAATGACTTATTTCCAGTTTAATTTTCTCCTGCGTTAGAAGTGGCAGTCACACACTTTTCAACCCTTCCCCTATCACTAACCTGTAGTTCGAATAGCCCACTAAACGTAGGCTGCTGGGTCTCTTGCTTTCAGAGAAAAGCTATATGATAATGTTATATTGGATTGAATTTCCCATCCAGTATTTGTCTAAATAAAGACTTTAGCAAGCAGTTTTCCCAATAGTCAAAATAAAACTCTGTCTCAGTAAAAATATCTAGACAGTAATGTGACAGGAATACTACTGGCTCTGTGCACTACCTCAGTCCAGCCTGGAGGTCAAAGTAACTATTATGTGTACACAGGGCACTCCAGGTTATTTGGGATATTCTAACTGATTTATTCATTGCAGTAGGATACTTAATCACAAAGGAGCATGTAAACAGTGAAACATGAAGACTAGCATGACAACAATAGCCACATTATTCGGTGCATCTGAATGGAGCCATTGATAGGCTTCTGCTTTGTTAAACTGTTCCTGTTCATCTGTTAACTCGGCAGAAAACGTGAATCCAGGGTCACAGAGAGCAGACAGTTCAGGAGCCAAAAGTTGGCCTTTTTATCATTGATACTCTACTTGGACAGAATAAAAATAAATGAGATGTTTTTGCTGAATTCAATGTAAACAACAAATGTCAAAAGGAGTACCAAAGAAAAATCTCATCATGCTTCTTTAACATTGTAATTTCACTTTGTAATTTGGTGATCATGAAACTACTATTGGTCTGTCTATAGATGAAGATAAACAGATCTTTTTTTAGATGGAAGGATGGTGAAATGTGAAATTCTGGTAAAAGTAAATCTCGGAACATTTGCAGCTGAAGAAGAGTGCTTGAATTTGTGTGGATAAATGGATACAGGGTTTCACACTCGCGTTTTCTACAGGAACGAAGTGAACCTTGAGGCAGGAGAGAAGTACAGCTTTAATGAAGATGGCTCAGAAATGACGATAATGGATGTTACCAAACTGGATGAAGGAGAGTACACCTGCATTGCCAAGAACAAGGCTGGGGAAACTGAAAAGGAACTGAGTCTGAAAGTGTTTGGTAAGACAGATTGTTTTGTATATTTACATGAACGAAAGTGGAATTATAACATGCTCCAAGTGTGTGGGAATGAGGTATATGTGTATGTAGGTGGGAGAAGAACAATAGTACGGTTTTGTGTCTGTTTTCTTGGGTATTCAAAACACGGTGTGTCGGTGTGGGTTGTGATTATTTCATGTTGGGATGGAGCCTAAGGATTTAGAGAGCAGGCCAAGTGGGATGAGCTCAGCTGAAATCTCTGAAGTTCTTTTTTTTTTTCCCCTTTGTTTTTGCCCACTAGGTTTTCTTGTCACTTCAAAGTGACCATAATTTAAAGCCCAATTAAAGTATCAGTGCCAGTCTTCTGGTACCATATCAGTGAAATAGCTGAGGGAGTTTATTTTTCAAATCAAGAGAAGCGGGAAGTGCTCGATTCTTTAGAGTTGGTAAATGACTATCATATGTTGCCATCATTTAAGACACTATTTAGTTCCTTCTTAAAAATTTTCCACAAAACTTTGGTTTCTTTACTTCCGTGTAGCAAAAGCTGCAGTCCTGTGTTTTCTGTGATGGCCCAGGGTCTTTCGTGAAGGAAGTTGTATGTAGTAACCCCAAAAAGTTGATTTGTTTAGCTGGACGTAGCGTTTTCAGTGGGAGAACATCCAGGTAAACCGAATCAAGTTTGTGGGATTTCCTCACCTACATGATGCATCAAAATATTGGTTAGTTCAGTCAGTTCTGAGTATATTCTGTATATGAGTGATGATAGAAAGCCATCATCAAAGCCTCTATTTTAATCCAGTGGACCAAGAATTATGAATGTTTCAATGTAGACCATGACGTTTATCTTAAAAAAACAAAAACCAAAAAACAAGGGGGGGTCCTTTTAATTAGCTTGAACTCAAATAACTTGAATTCTTATTAGATGAAGCTAGAATCCAACCCAGTTTTTACATCAGAATGAATTATCTAGTTAATCTAATTATTCAGCTGTAACCTGACAGGGACAAAAGCAGGTGGCAGAAATTGAAGATAAACATACAAACAGATAAGACAGTGTTTACTTATGGATCTGATATTAGTTAAGACATACTAGGTGTGCTTTTAGTGATAAATTTGTCAGTTATGTTCAGACTTTTTTCAGACATTGTACCCTTCAGTATGTTTCTTGACAGAATTTAATGGCCGCATTTCAACATGTCAACATGTTTCAACATGAATTTGAATCAGACTACAATCAGTCTGTCGGTAGCCTTTAAAATGTCCCTTTAAACTACATTTAGTTCAGTGTTAAAGTCATTTCAGGCTCGTTTTCACTCAAATATTCACGTCATCTTTATGACATTTTTTTCATCAGTGGAAAAGATTACACTACGACAAATGATTGATGAATGATCAGTACATTATGTGTCTAAAGCTTTATACAAATACGGTTTATTTAAAGCATGATTGCTCCAGTGATATACAGTAATGTTTTAGTTCAGGGGAATTGACTGACAACCTGACAGCTCCATTAATGTCCACAGAGTCACAGAGTTAGAAAGATGCAACTATAGATTTTATTCTAAGCTGATAATAAATCTACAACATACCACTGAGTGATCATAAATCTGGTCATTTTAAGCACAGAAAATAATGAACTGGGATTTAAATATTTGTAACACCAGAAACGTCTGCAGGTCTGCTCTGGTATGGTCTTTAAAAGGGACTTTAAGAATGAGGAAATGAGATTAAGTGTCAGTCAGCTGGTTCAGGTGCAGCGGGAGGGAGAAATCAGAGAGAATCTCAAGGTTTGTTGAAGAAAACTTGTTAGTGAGCAGGTTAGATTCATGTAGTCTGTTACCCCGGTAACTGAGTCAGATTTGATTGTGGCTTCCTGGTCCCTGGAAGTATGTGTATGTGGTAGCCAGAAGGAGAACTAGTCAGGTTCTCTAAATACTAAGGACAGATGCTTCAGTGCTTAACTGAAGATACAGTAGATCATCCTTAGTGAAAAGAAATTAGAGCATTGTGACACACTGACTGTTCACAAAAAAACAGTGTTTTTTTGGTCTGACCATCACACTGTGATTTCCATTCTCATTCGTCAATTTCATTTAAAGTATGCCGCAATGATAATAAAGGTAAAAATTAAAAGTAGACCATCTTTTCAGGAAGAGTAGAAAGTAGGGGCTGAAAGCAGGTTTTACAACATTTCTTGATGCAACAATACATCTTTTTATCTTTTATGTTGTTTTAGTGTAACACCAAGAGGCGTGGGAGCACTGCAATTTCAAATTCATGTAAATGATCTGTACATATGGTTTTTGACAATAAAGCTGACTTTGACTTTGTCTTCACATTTTTTGGTTAATTTCTTAGAGATAGTGTAGTTTCATCTTTCATCTTCTCTATTGCATCTTTCCTCAGCCTAATGACATTTTCCATCTAGGTCAAGAAAAAGCGATTGAATAGTAAAATTAATTATTCTAACTATTTAGCCACTGCCCTAGCCTACTGGGAGGTTGGGGGCTGGGTCATCAGCTAATACAGCTAATCTAGGTCTTACAGCCTATAAAAGCTGGCCTCTGTCTCTCTTTCATCCACCTGGCATCAGCCGTCTTTTTAAAATGCTAGACATGTTATTTGTAAGCTGTAAATCCACAGATGAACACTAATACGTGTACCAGAACAGGTGCAAGGGTGAAATACAAACAACAGAGGGCAAGCTACCCAATCCAATTTACTAACTACTCTCAACATTAGTCTTCAGGCAGATACTGGTCATGGCTACTTATGCACCAATTCCACAAGAGCCCCAAGACTTTGGTTTCACCCATGTTCTCCACCAAATTCACCTGAAAACAACACCTTTCTTGGTCACCTTTTTATATCAGCTGCTTAATATGAAACTGAAGTGTACCTTTACCAAATTACCAAAACCTGTCTACCTTTAGGATATGCTTTTATGCAACATACAACCTTAAACTAAGACTCTTAGAAAATAGGTTTTATGAGCCTTTGGAAATTGGAATCATAGAATGATATTAGCCAAACAAATCGGATGACTCCTTAACATTTCTGAACGTAAAACTTGACCTAATGTTTTTTATGATAAAGTATCGGAATGGATCAGGCTTTAAGTAGCTGATGCAGTCTGTTTAAAAAGCTTTGATTTGGTGCTGACTGCCTTTTGACAGTCGTGGCTTTAAGTACAAGTGCTTAAATGCTGCTTCTTTGTTCATTTATTAATTATCAGTTAAGATCGTAGCAGTTAAAACCAAGTCGCAGTTGTTTTCTTAGGCGGCAGGTGACAAATTATATTCACGATCCTGTCTGGGGCTGCACTTTCTCTGCATATTGCATAATCCATGCATTCATCCTTTTTGGAGCGGAATAGAAAAGATGGGAGCGCGAAGTAATGCTCAACTGATTCAGAAACAGCACTTCCGTTTGCTCTGCTCATGTCACCGTTGCAGCACCCCGCTGTGCTTTCAGGTTAACTCGAGTGTAGTGTAACTTGACAGTTGTCTCAAATGTAAACAAAATGAAAGCCGGCTCCTTTGAGATAGGCTAAATAAGTTATTACACAAATTAGGTTTGGAAGCACACATGGTTATCACAGCGTAACTGCTGCTGGGACTGGGAAAGCTTAAATACAGTTTTACTGCCATAAAAATCCCCCTTACCTGTCAACTACTGATCCTCATCCCCTCTTTGAACTCATTTCAAATCTCGAGTTTCTCTTGTGCTTATGATACTCGTGCTGCTGTACCACCTGGCTGCCTTGTTATATGGAGCAGGTGTGATGACGTTGGGTTTTTGTTTTACAGTCAAACCTAACATCACATACATCATGAACCGGACGGCTACAGAGATGGAAGAACAGGTAACCCTGACTTGCGAGGCGTCAGGGGACCCAACTCCCACCATTACCTGGAGCCACGGAGGTCATGTCTTCACAGAAGGAGAGCAGGTAAAATGATAACAGGCAGGCGAGGGAACAGCGGTAGCAAAATACTTCCTAGGCACTTAATCCTGGTCCTTGAGTGCCAGTGTCCTGTATGCATTTTTCCTTCTGGAGCAAATGAACTGCACCTGGTGCAAAGTAGACTGATATAGTCTGTGTGTGTCCCAGTTGCATACTATAAATAAATACAAACCCCTATGTTTTTAATTTTTTCTATGTGAAGAGAAAATGACATAACAAAAATTTAGCGATGAATAAAACTAATAAGAAAACGATAATGCGTGAAGACACCCATTTCCTTTACAGTTTGCAATTTTATTCTATTTTTTTGTGTCTGAAGTTTGACTAATCTTTTTATTGCATCTGTTTCTCTGTGTACAAAATGGAAAAAGGATATTGTTTTTTACTATACCTTATTGTGGGTGATGTGAAATTGGGACACACTTGAGTCGTATCTACAAGGGAAAAGCACAAACCTGCAGGACACCGGTGTCTCGAGGAGAAGAATTGAATATCTTTAACCTAAACTGGTGGTGTATTGATTACTTGCAGGTGGGGGACTCAGCTTGGGGTTTCATTGCAAAATGCCCCCAACAAGGTTTATGCACTGCTAATTATTTACCCTAAATTAGCAGTTCCTTTGAGATGGCCCAGTGGATCTCCTGTAATTAGCTCAATTATAGTCAGTCAGTAATATGGAGTACACTCAGATTTGACTTGAGATTTTTCAAATGTCACGAAAATCAGCTGCAGAAACCTAATTATAACATTCCCAGAAAAAGCATGTTAATTAAGACAATAATTAAACTTTGCCCGCTTTCTATTGTATTTGCTTGAATGAGCACTTGAATGATCAAGTGTTTGTTTAGCACTTTCAATCACTATTCCCATTATTCTACTCATGCCAGTGATTGAAAAGTTTTTTTGATTTATATTCAATTGTTATAATTCATAATTTGTATTTGTCTATATTCTGCTGCCATCTTTTAAATTTGTTTTGGCTCTGCACTGGTCAAGGGCCAGCTTCTTACCCTCCATTACATCCTGATACTCCCGTTTGTTCTCTTGGATATATCCTCTGCATTACTCCATGTGCAAACCATCAAAGCAGTGAATACTTGATTGGTATTCTCATACATCTATGTCCCACCTGGCCTGACTCTCCAAGGCCTTGGTGTGTTGCTACAGTTGGGAGGTAATGAGGAGGAAAATGCTTGAGCCTAATGCTTCTAGCTCATAGAGAAATTCTGGAGCCAGTCCATTACATGCACTACATTTTTTTCCTACAGGCACATCTAAACAGGATCTATCAGGTAGGAAAAATCCGCGTGGCACAGAAATGTATTGGAGTAGTGTTGTAAAATTTGCCTCCAGATATGACAAAAACTCCCACTGAAATCAAATCATCCCTTTTTATTGAAAATTTCCCAGCTGCTTCTTGAAAACCCCAAGGAATGATCTCATCAGAGTTCATGAAATTGATTTGACTGCTGCATGCTCTCCAAATATTGCCTGGAAACCTCAACTGTTCTCGGGATAGCAAGTGCGCAGAGCTTATCTCACGAGATCAGTTGAAAATTTGGTTAATAAGATAATAAAAGGGAAATGCCATTTCTGTGTCGCTTTTGCCTGATCATTTCACACTTTCATTCACAGCATGAGGTCGCTTGGATTTAAGCCCAGTGCAGTCTGTCTATCATCTCCATCTGATTGTAGATTGTTTAACACTTATGTCAGTGTCACTTCAAAGTTCGAGGGTAAAAGTGCTCCACCTAAAGTCTATCTTTTGAGTATCAAACATTTACACCCTGCAGGCAAAGGTAAAATATGACTGAAACTTAATAATCATAGAACTGCAGGGAGAGATTTAATGGGCATGTTTTCACCAGTGAAAACGGGTCACTTTTGGAGTCCCTTGCAACTGAGCAGACTGCAGCAGCTGTTCTCTGAAAACCACCTGTCAAACCACCAGATTGTTTGATATTTAAAAATATATTTTGAGTGGAGCCTCACTCACAAGTGCAAAACACACTACCTCCATATGACGCACATCATGGCGGCCCTCTTATTTGTACCTACACAGATTGACGTACATGAATGCACCATCAAGTAACAACTCTTACTTCTGTCCTATTACCCAATGTTGAGCCACGAGCAGCACAATTTTACATCAGCTTCCACTTCTGTCAGTGACAGGACAGCTTGTATTGTGGTCTTGAGGCTTACATCCCACAGTTTCACCACTGTACAAGATTTCATGTCAAAGTCATGCTATACTGTAGCAGTGTAGATTGACTCTACAGTTGCTGGGCAGAATACATAAATAACACGCACATAGGAAACAATGGGCTGTAATAGGCATTAGCCACAACTTTTGCACTGTGTAGTTGTTGTTGACGTGACACATGTCGTGATGGCCAGCTGTGCAATGGTAGCAGTGTGTTTTGGGGTTCCGCCTATGGGTATGCTTTGTTATGTGTGGTGTCTCTTCACAGCCGTCTTCATAGAAATGATTAGCAGCCTTACTGAATCACGTAGATGCATACTGGTTAGATTTTCCCTCGTAGTTGTGATTCTGAGCAGGGGAAATCATTTCTATGATGGGTTTTCAATGAATGGGAAACGGCTGCTAATGATTTAATTGTCTTGTTTTATTTGTTCATCTGATGTCCGTCCACCATGCTATCTGTAATCATCACAACAGCTGCATTTCATCTAGGATGAGTGTGACAAATGACACGACATTCATTTGGGGGGAACATGGTGAATTGAAAAAGGATGTAAAGGGAAGCATTTTTCTGTTAATAATGTGAGATTTTTGTATTTGTCAGAAAACCAGTACAGATGTAGATTTGTGGTGGTGATGAAAGGACAGAATTAATTAGCAGTTTATTCTAATGTGTTTTCACTTCCTCAGCTCTCTTGTTTGTCTGCTGCTTTCATTTCTTTAAAAAAAAAAAATCATTGCTCATATCAGATTTTTATGCAAAAGGAATGCAGTTTAGTTTATACAAATAGGGCTTCTGATCACCTTTGCTTCACAGTAAGACAATGACAACACATAACACAACTAAACAATTAACTGAGTAATCGGCTTCAGTTTACTATTTTTCATTGGAGTCGGGCTATAACTGTTCATAGTTCAATGCTCAGATTGATTGTAATAAAAAAAGATACTTATTTTCAAGAAATAAAAACAGCCTCAGAAACCAATTATGAGAAGACATTTCTACATGTTTATTGTTTTGTTATTTATATCTTTAAAGTTTGAGTATACTGAAAACCTTTAAAAAGCATGTCTTTGCAGGGTTATTAAAGATACAGATTTAAAAAAAAAAAAGAGAGGTTTCTGTTTATATTGAATGCTACCTTCCAAAACAAAGTCTTACCCTGAGGTAATAGATATGTTAGAGAATCTTTGCAAAGCTCACATTTCTGAAAATGTCAAAAACCCGTGTCCATGTTTACTCGCGTGGAATAGCAGTAGACCTTTTGCATTTTTGCCTTCTAACTGTCACATCTGGATCACTGTGATAACATGGATCTTATTAAAAGGACGTGTGTATTACATGACCTGCATACCTACGAACGCCCTACAAACCCAAGATGGTCTATGTTGAGGCTGAAGTATTCTGAGCTAGATCAGCTATTCATTGTGTTCTCAAAATCCATTTGTCTGGCTTTGTTTGAGTTTGTTCCCAGTCTACTGTGGTCTTGGGTTTTAAAGGTTAACGTGAAGAGAAACTAATTCATTCTGAATAGCCCCCTACTCAAAGTCTAAAGTGTTGGCACACAAAAGCATTGTTCGTTAACTGTGCGCGAGTAAGGGGGAACACAATGTGAGGATTGAGGAAGATTACTGTATCGCACAATAGAGGACTGTAGTATTGTACATGAAAAAGACAGAATAAAAGGAGTATGTTCAAAAAGTCTTGTGGGTGTATTCCCGCTTAGCTGTGCTTCAAATTCAAATTGGAGCTCATCAGGGGATAGTTTTGTTTTTGTTTATACAGCTATTAAAGTTAAGTGTTTATATATTTATTTGCAAACTTTCATCAATTTTACATGTGGTATTTGTTTCCTTCAGCCCTTTGAATGCATTTGCTCACGTCGCTGTAGATAAGTGTGTCGGTTTAATAACTGAAAATGTAAATGGACTATTTATCCATGCTTTGTACATTATCTACATAATGAATATTTTGCTTATTTGAATACATATTAAATATTGCGCTCCATGCAGACTTTCAAGCAGAATTTATTGGAAAATATTCTGGACTATACAGAAGGAAGTTGTAGGGAAATACGAGTAATTATAAAACTTAAAAGCACATGAAAGTTTGTCGTTGATTGGGTAGCAGCATTTTGTAGTGTTTGAAGTGTGTCTTCTTTGTGTAAGGAGATAAATCTGTATTAGAAGACCTTCTCTGTCTAAAATTCTTCTTCTCAATTAGAGGTTTAAAACATTAAAAGCTAAAAAAATTGTGTTAAATTAAAAACCAAAACAATGAGATGCTTTGTTATTTAATGTTTTGTGGCAGCAGTGCAGGCAGAGCATCTGAAACAGGCATGCTTCAAGTGTTGCATGCTAATGCAAAGAGAGCACTGTTTTCTCCAAACACAAAAGGCTACTCATTTACAGCATGCTGGTTGGCTCAGTAGTGATGTGATGCAAGAATGTCTTCACTAACTAAAATGCTTGTCAGTTTTCTGTGATGTACTGCAAAGGTTCTGAGGCTCAGCATTTAATGACAAGGAAGGAAACTAAAGTGAGAATATGCATAATCATGACTTTTCATCCGGGGTTCAGTCGGTGAATGAAGCAGTTCTTTATATTTATGTGTTTGTGTTAGTATGTCTGCTTTTTTATCCTCTTCACACTGACATCCAATTCATGTCAGAACAAAGAGCGGGGATAATTCTCTATGGAAGGGAGGAACAATGGGCTGGAAAAATGATAAGTCCCAAGGGAGCCATCACCATATTGTTCTTCGTGTTTGCTCGGAGAAGTGATTCTGTTACGGCGTCTTCTGTTTTGCACGCATGCATCCGCCGTTGCTCATTGTCCTTTTGTCTTAAACAAACACCTGTCACAGATATGACAGCAATACTTGTCAGCTCACTTACTGCAGAGGCAGCGCCACAGACGAGGATGTGAATGAGGTGGTTATGTTCCACACTGTTAGGTTGCTTGTTTTAATTGGGCTACTGCTCTTTCTCAGTACTGATGATATGCAGCCAACTGCTGCTTGTAATGATGTAGGGTGCACAGTGTATTTTATTGTGCCAGTAGGGGAGTTAAACTGCTCTTAAGAAAGGGCTGAATTTATATTCATGCAGTAAGCTTCGGACATGACTCTTCTAATAAGAATTTTATTGCCTCCTCTTTTTACCTTCGGTATTGGCTTTATTTTTCACCGCTAAGGAGGATTAACGTTGATCAGTGATATTATTACTTAACCGTTATAAAGCCAGTTGAATTCAGCCACACTATATGTCCTTCTGCAGTGATTGTGAGGGGACAATATAGGAGTGATTTTAGATGTGAACATTGATGGTTTGAGTCACTTTTTTTGCTCATCCGCGATACGACCATTTGCTTCCATTTACTTGACTTTGTCTTGCAATTGCGCCTGATGAAATGGCTGTTTCTCATTTCCCGTGTTAAGCTTCAAAATTGTTTCACTGCGTAGGCCATCACATCCCATTGTCATGCTTAACATTTTCCTCAGCATCATAAAATCCACACAGCATGCTGTCCAAGAAAAGCTTTCTGTTTTGTAAAATCGGGCTTTGCAGTCTCTTGTGATTTAATGTGGCATGATGTCTGCCATGTTAGTTAGGTGTGACTTTTTATGTGCTTTGGTTTAAAATGAATTCTTGATTTCATTGAATGTTTTACTGACCAACATGTTTATGATAATCACTTGTTTATCTAGATAAAGGTGTTTTTTTCTGTTATTAGACTATAAAGTTGTCATTTTCTATAATGTATGTACATATATTTGCTATTATGGAGGGATAGCTGAAAAACAGTACTCAGACTATTTAAATGGTATTGTTTTGGTCAGTTAGTAAAGCTTCAGTGCATCCTTTCTTATAACACAAAAACGGAATATTTTAAAAGTCCATATCTAACAAAGAAAAGCTATTATGTTTTATAGCTTAGAAAAAAGATTTGAAGTTCGGTATTCATCATGCAAATCACATTTTCTTGGCTGTTTTATGGCTATTTTTGAGTACAATCAAAGCATATCAGTGACAAAGAAAAAAGAAGAACTTCATTTGAAACCATAGTGTAAGTAACAATGAGCAGAACATTGGACTTCCCAAATTACTTAAAAGGCCACCTGTAGGCTGAGATTTATTTCCAGGTCTCACATGGTGTGGAGGACGAGCTGTAGCAAATTGCTTATTTGAAACTCCTTCATTGCTTATTGAGATATCAAGCAAGTGTTGTTAGAGGGCTTGATTGACTATGGTACCAACTTACTTCTTGATGTTGGGAGGGCTTTTTTATATTCATAGATAAAGAGTAAATTCCACTCTTTTGGGCTCATATTATTGCTTTAGCCTTCAGAAATGGATTGTGAGACGATAATTGCTGTATTACCCAAGGAGACAATACTCTGTTGTTACAGCGTACCAGACTCACCTCTTCCTGATGAACCAATAACCTTATTATCACTAAGCATTTGCGCTATCATGATGCCAAAAGACTTACATCACGTACAGGCCGGCACAGACTGTAAACATCCCCACAAAATTTCCCTTTCAAAAGAAACGTCTGTCCTCACAAAATAGACTTCCCTTGAGAGAACATCTAAAGCATACACCTCATTATGTCTGCAGACTTAATTTAGTAAATTCAGACATTCAGCTCAGGTACTTTAGATGCATCCAAAATAAACTGGTCATTTAACTGGCATGCAATGTGCAACATCCCAGCTTTGACAGGATGAGGATTGCTTTCTAAGAATTGCTCTGCCTTTTTGTTTGTTGTCTTTTTGTCTTCTACAGGCATCATGGACTCGGCCTGAGCAACACAAGGTATTCTAAATGCATGACTTTTTCCTACACCCATCCATCTTTCATGTCAGGGGAATCTAGTTCAATTCGAGATGGATGCAGATCAACATTCTTGATCAAATAAGGTTGGGGGAGAGCATAAGCTCTAAAAAGCAGTAGCAAAACAGGACAGTGCTAGTCTGTTTCTTTGCTCGACGTGTTCCTTACATTCTTAACACATTGTAGCCTATTTCAGTCTTATTTTCTTTCTCCTGACCTTTTACCTGTCATGCCTGGACATCAGCAAAATAGTTTTATTACGTGCACGTTTCTGTTACAGTTAAACCATGTGCTCAACTTGTCTTCTGCAGAAATAGATTTTGTTCCTCAGATCTCTCTGTCCCCCCACCCACACATCCTGTCCACCGCTAAATCTTAATTATAACTTCAAAGTATACTTTTGACATTAGTGTATACAGTAGTTTAATTTGAACATGGCTAAATATGTATGTAGGAGGAAATAAAAGCTGCCTTTGTGCAGCAACAGAGTATGAGAACAAGCGACTGCTCCTGACAGAAAGCGAAAATTGGCAGTAAGTGAAAGAGCTGCCCACATAAGCTTTTCTCCAATATACAGCACTTCCCTATAGAATGTGTTTTACACACGAGAAAACTGGTGACAAAACGAATGGATTCAGAATCTTGAACAGAAGTGATCGCTCACACAAAGCAGTGCCTTGCTGATCAGCCCATGTCTGTTTTAGGAGCACGATCAGATGTTAGGGTTGCCATTGCTATTTTTACTTCAGTGCCATTTGACAAGATATGAATGTGTATTTTTAGACCATTCGGTTCCCTAAATAGCCATGGTGTTTTATTTTTAAATTGCAGGAAGCACTGGACATCAAGAGAATCGGTCTTTTCCTTTTACTCCTTCTGCTGATAGTTTTAAGAAGGGGTGTTTCTAACAGTCGACGTTAATTATTTGGTCGTGACAGCTGTTGATATTTGATTACGATTGTCAGCTGATATGCATTCATTTAATAGCACCTGCAGAAAGTGTGGAATAAAAAAAAAAAATCTCACCCACCTCACCACAGGAGGGGAGGAAGAGCCTTTCTCATCAGGCACATGCTGACAGTAATTGCTCAGTTTGTGTATAACTATGATTTACACGTGGATGCACTTGGATTTTTGTGCATCTGCAATAATAAGCTGTTGAAGTCGTGAACTGGAACACTTTTACCTTGAAAATCTGAATAAAACGAATCATTCTGAACATTTACTTTAATGATCTGCTGATTATATTTAAATTAGGCAACCGTCTTTTAAAGACTGATGATCTCAGCAAGTTCCAGTGCTGAACACATGCATTACTTAAATTACTTACTTACTGACATTACTAGTTATGCCACCCTTTTTTAATATATATGAGAGGAGTGTTTTAGTTAAATGTGGGCACTCGTATCTGAGCAGGATATTTGTGGTTTCAGGTCACAAATGGAATGGTTTACATTAATGGAAAAGGCAAACACTTTGAATTACTCACTTCACATTTTCACTCACTTCACATAATTATATTGTTTTAAAAGTTCACCTGTGCTCTGAATTGATAAGTGCGCATCTCTCTCAAAGACATCTCATTATAAATTGCACGGGGGGGCATGTTCGTTGCAAAGGCGTAGGAAGCTGAGTGTTCATTTGACAAGCCTCAGAAGGGAAGGTGCTGTCGTACTGTGGGCTGTTTAATATTTGGTGAGACATGAGTTTAACATGTCTTCAATGTAATCTCAATTTTATGCCCTGATGCTCCCTCTGTGTCTCTTCTGTTGGTACAGCAGAAGAATCTGTGGGAGAGCTCTGCTGTCAGTTTGGTTTTATTACAGGATGTGAAAGTCTTCATTTTCTCATAGATGTGCGAAATGGTTTTATGCCTTTTTATGCAAGGAGCACAAAATTCAGCACGGGTGTAGTCAGTAGACAGCTGCTCTGGTGCACTATGAATTTCTCTTGAAAATATATTGTTATAAAAAATGCATGAATCACAATATTAAGTTATGTGAATGCATACATTTCCTTTGCTAAATAACAATATTCATGATGGGTTTCATGTAGGAAATGAGAGGCTGTAGCTCTGGAGAAACTGCTTATACTTTATCAGAAAATAGGAACACAAAAAAAGATTCCATACTGGAGTCTGCTCACTTACTATGACACATAGCTGTGCATAGTGTGGCATGTTGCACAGACGCAGGAGTCAGAAACAGAACCACGGGGGTCGAGTGAGAATGCTTCCTGCACAGGGGTCACAATACAAGGGTAGTGTGTTATGTAAGTGTCTCCCTGGTCCTGCTACCCGCTATGCATAATGAATGCCCCAGACATGCTTTGTCTATTGAAATTGAATACAAACTAACAAGGGTTTCTCTTACATGGCTGCCCAGGCTGGGCCCTAATTCAATATGTGTAAAAGCATTCGGCTATTGTTTTGCCTGTAGCTTGGATCAAAGCCATGAAAGCAACCAAAAGGGAGGCTCAAATATTCAGCCCTGCAGCACCTTGTTAAAGGAATAATTCACAAAAATGCTGCAGCTTTCTGCGTAAGAGCTTTGTACTAAAACATCTATAAGGTCCACAGAGTTTGTGAATAATGTTTATTCTAGATAGGTTCAGTAAAATCGTCTGTCACAAGACAAAAATGTCCAGAGTTTGTTCAAAATATTGTAATAATAACAACATGTTGGTAAAATGTGTCATTGAAAGAGGAAATTCAGCCTGTCTGAAACTTTACACTCTGGCAGTTAAGTGTCACATGGCAACAACAACCACAACAACACAAAGTTGTTGACCCTGTTTGGAAGCTACTCATGTTTGGATGCTGTAACACCGCATATCAAGTTAATGAAACCAGGTTTAGAGTGGGAAGTGCATTTACACATCTCATTAGCCAGCTGTCTGTTATTATTTGAGTGGTTTCCGATGCTTTGTGTCTTGGCGTGTGCTTCCTCTTCCTCACTGTTACTGGAGCTGAATATAGGTTCAGAGAGTTCTGCAACCTAATACAGTCCACAACATCACAACATTTATTTTTAAGTAATCAACTTAAGGAAATAAAATGTTGTGGAATGACACTAAATCCACTGTCTTTAGTGTAAAAGTGCAAGCACCACACGTAAGGTAATGCTCTGTCTACCAGTATGCATCAGCATATTTCACAAGTTGGTAAGCCCTGTGTGTGAAAAGCCCTAGATGGTTTCTAATGCCTGCTGACATCAATTATTGAAAAGCTCCCCTGCACTGTCAACTGGGTCCTTATGTCTCCGCAGCTTTACAGAGCAGTCTGTGCCTGTTTCGTTCTTTCAGTTTCTGTTCTTTTCTGTAAAAGTGGACTTTAAATACTTTTTTTTTTCAGGTCACATGTTTGTGCATAATTGTAGTTTATATGTAAATGTGCATAATATCCATTTATAAGAACTGATCTAATTAGTTTCTTTTTCCTAAACAAAGCCATTTTTTTACTTTCATTTAGAGCCCCGATGGAAATGTAGTGGTGAGGAGTCATGCTCGTGTGTCCTCCCTCACTCTGAAGTATGTCAAGTATACAGATGCTGGTCAGTACCTCTGCACAGCGCACAGCGCCATCGGAGAGGATGATCAAACAGCATATATGGAGGTCCGCTGTAAGTGTTTCCCTCTGCCTTTATACAAGTGTGTAGCTCTAGTACACTCATGTACTAGTCGTGAAAAAAATAGCACTGCAAGTCACTATCACTATTTATAACTGAGCTGTTAAATAACACCTGAAATGGATTGACAGGTTAAATCCATTTTTATGTCTTAGATACTCCTAAGATAAATGGTACAGTGGCAGTGTATACCTGGGAGGGAAATCCTGCCAATATCAGCTGTGAGGTCAAGGCTCATCCCAGTGATGTTTCTATTGTGTGGCTGAGAGACGGGTTGCAGCTTCCCAACTCAAACACCACCAACATTAAGATCTTCAGAACTCCCTCAGCCAGCTACCTGCAGGTATGAACACCCTGTCACACCATGACTTAATCCCTCTTTCTATCTCTCTAATGAATGTACATATACACATAGTGTGCACAAACACACACTCTACCCCATGTGTCATCAAGATTTCATGAGCACAGACTTGAAGTGTAGGGTTTTCTTTCAGCTTCATTGTTGAAAAAAAAAAAAAATCTAATGAATAATTCAGCAGCAGGAGAGCTCACAGCAACAAATAAAAATAGGCTACTCTAATGGACAAACAAAAAGGTCACCTTCAGTGTTTGACACACAAGTTAGTTCATCTGTTTTGGTACACTGCCCTTCATATATTTACTGCTTTATATTTTTTTTTTTCCCCCTCCAGATAACCCCCGAGTCTGAAAATGACTTTGGAAGCTATAACTGCACTGCTTCAAATGAGATGGGCACAGAGTCCAAGGAGTTCCTGCTCATTCAGGCTGGTCAGTGGCGATGCCGTGATTCAAAATCCATTTTTACTTTGCATTTATAGTGTTTGTGCCAATATTTTCAGCGTAATTAAAATTTGAAAATAAAAAACAAGCAGTCTAATGCATGAACATGATTCTGTAACAGCTTAAAACGTTAAGGAAAAATCATCAGTAGGTAAATTTCATTAGAGCACATAGTAGTTTTTGTGTCATGTTTTTCAAGGCTTCAGGAACAGATTTTTTTTTAAACATTTTTTTTATCCATGTTCAAATCACATTAGACCAAAACATCCACCACGACATGAGATTACCCAGATCAGTGTTTGTATCGATGGATGATAAAGGATGTGTAACTCTGTTCCCTCTGGTTGGTCTAGATGTAAACTTTACCTCCCACCTCTAACATTGCACTGTTTGTAATATAAAGTCAAATACTTTTTTTTTTTGTATTAAGGTATAGCATTTTATTATAACATGGCCCTATACCATAGACTTCCCAGACAAATGTACCATTAGGCAAATGGAACAGAGAGCAGAGAGATAATGCCACTCTTAAGCCACAATCAGAAGTGAATTAATTGAAAACACTACATTGTTCACTCAGAGCCGAACATGGGCAACCACAGTAATTACAGTGTGCTTTTAATTTGGAAGATCAAAGTGATGCAATATAAAACTACTCACACTAGAGTTTGTGAGTTCAGAACAGCCACCATTATTCAGATGTGGACAATCACAGTAGGTTAAATACTTTTAAATAATGTAATTTTCTCTTAAATAAGCCTTTCATTTGTGGCTGAAGCAAAGTAAACCATTTTTTAACAAAGGGAGACTATAAATGAAGAACTAATTGTCTAATCATTGTGTACATCACAGGATGGATCCTTTTTAACTTTCTAAACTTTAATCAAAGTACAATTACAAGTCTTTGAACTAGTTTTTGCATATTCTTCAGTTTTACTATTTACTTTAAATGTAAAGATTAAGCTTTGCTTAACTCACTGCAAGGTCTTTGAATCCATGAAATCTCTTTTTTCAATTTAAAGTTTTATCAAACTCAATAGTCTCTCAGAACTTTTGGTCTTTTCAAACATCCAACCAGGCACTTACTGTGTTCTTTAGTGGTTTGCTTTGTGGAGTTATCATCTTTAGGACTGACTTGGGAACGGCTTGTTCTTGAATCTGTTGGTCATAAGGAGCGTTTAAATGTTTTTCTCTGCCTTTTATTTTCTGAAATGATGTCAATAGCGTACAGCATTCAGTAGAAGAGAACCAGACTTACTGTCGTGATAAATCACAGATTTCTTACGAAGATGAAGCCATTTTTAGATGCACTGTGGGGCCATTAGGAGCCGTGGGCTCATTCTGTTACTGTAATGGAACAATGGAGTCTGACAATGCTGGTGTGCTGCAATCTTAAAGTTTTTATTGTAACTGCACTGATTTTTTCCCCCTCACAGAGGTTCCATCAACTCCATCCATCGTGGAGGTGAGGCCATTCTCCACCACAGCACTGATCCAGTTTCAGGAGCCTGAATCCACTGGAGGCGTTCCTGTCCTCAAATATAGAGCTCAGTGGAGGATGCGTGGCAGAGGCAGCTGGGTGCAGAAGGTCTACGAAGTCCAAGATGGTAATAGCACACAAACATATCTAACTGCATTGTTTTATATTCAAGTCAAATTCAAAATAGACAGAAATTCATAATGATGTTAAAAAATAAACATATATTTTTCACATTTTGTTAAATTTTCATTTTGGAATAAATGTAAAAAATAAATCGGATCAGAAAAGATGACCTGTATTAAAGGAAGGCTAATTTCCATTCAGCAGCTTTTTGTTTTATAACCAAAGCGATTAAAAGGCTGTGTGAATGTTTTTTTTTTTCTTTTTTGGGGGGGAACAAATATGTCTGTATATGCACTAAAATGTAATTTAGAGTTGTTGTGACACAGAAACATAGCTTGGTCATGATGTCACAAAAGGGAGCGCAGCCAAACTAGGTCATGTATGACAAAATAAATTTGGATCCCTACAGTTGTTTGGACACATACTGTAAGACGTTGAAAATATTTCTTTAAATAAAAAGGACAGCCTTATACTGCCTCATTATTATTTTGATATCACAGATGAGGATAAAACAGTCCAGTTCTGACTGTGTTGTAGTAGATTGAGCTGGCATATTAGTGCCATAACAGAAACTGATGCACAAGAGTCAACTATTATCAGCCAAATCTAGCTCATTTAAAATAAAATTTGCAGCACATTTTAAGTGAAACAGTGGAAGAGAGGTAGGAGAAAGTCAGCAAACAGTAGAATAGATGACTTACGGTTCACACTTTGAATTTTTGTCTAGCTTTGTGCTGACTGCTGCTAGTAGAACTGAAGAAACTGCACCAGCTTTCAGTCTCATGCAGTTCTGGTTTAGACGTCTCACGCAAACTCAATTATATCGTCTGGAATACCCTCGTGTCTGCACTTACAGCCTTGTTTTTGTTACAGATACAGCAGTGGGTCTTCACCTGCACGGTGAAGGCAGGAATGTCTTCTGTGTTTCCTGTAGAAACATGATAGTTTAAAATGATGACATCATGAAATTAAGGTCAGACTAGGAAAATCTACCAACTCAATAAATCACAGCACAGACATAGCAAAGCCTACACAGTGCACATCTCTGCCCTGTACAGTGCGGCAGGGCAGAGTTTTAAGAGCAGTGGTCATAATGGCTCCTTTCCTTGGGTGTTTTTGTTTTTTTCCTAAATGTCTCCTAGAAAGTAAAATCCAAAAGTTAATTATTATTTCTAAGAAATAAGTATGAATTTTGTTTTTTAGAAAAGTAACCTACAAGTCACCCCTTTAGAAATGAATTAATACAGAAGTGTACATAAAAGCAATAGCATTTATATAAAAAGCTTTATCAAAAGTAATCATAATCTCAAAAGTGATCGTTACATTTAAACTGACAGTGCAAGATATAAAACAGCTGTCACTTTCATTTCTGTGTGTGTCCAGTTTTAGACCAACTCTAAATATTATTCATCCGTTTTTCAAACATTGTTGGAATGAAATGCGAATTGAGCTAATCAGTGTTTGCTTGGGCAGGAATTAATTTTGCATATATTGTTGGAACAGGAGATACGTTTGTTTTAGTGCTCACCAAAATTATCAAGGTGTTTTCAACTGGGATTGCACTGCATCTGCATTTGATATTGTAACAGGCTCCATTGGTGAGGTAACAATCACAGGCCTGAAGCCAGACACAAGCTACGAAGTGAAGTTGTCAGCCGTCAACGGCAAGGGTGAAGGTGAAAGCTGCAACGCTGCGTTCTTGAAGACGGAGCCTGTTCGTAAGTGGCACATGTTACAGTTTACAGCTCGCTGTACAGCTTTTAGTATACCTCTCTGACCTCTTGTCTTCACAAACATATTACCTTCAGTCTCTCTGTAAAAACTCACTGAAGAGTCAATCCTAAGACTGTCTGGAAGATGTCACAGAAGCTTTCACTTGTCTCCTTTCATTCCATGTTTGTCTTTTTAAAACAGCTTTTCCTTCTGTACGAAGCAGCTCTCTGACCTTCTTGTTTTTATTTGACTTTTCTAGTTTATGAAGAACTTCTACCATAACCAAATCTTTAAAGCCAGATTGCTTGTTTTACATATGGAATTAAATACTGATTTCATCCCATAGGTAACATATAGAGCCATCTGCACAGTTGCTTCAAATATCCTGTTTTACAGCAATGTTTCAAGCCCATCGTGTCATTATATTGACTTGCAAACCCTGAAGTGTGATTTCATCCTTCTGTAGAAACCAGCTATGCAGTAAAACCTCGACACATTATTTAGTTTTTAGCGCCCTCTGTTGTTTGGGGATGGATGTTTTTGAGGGAGTGCTGGTCTGTTTAAAGTGTATGATTTGTATATTGTCTGTGTGCTGATCATCTGTTATTTTATTTTATCATTTTTAATCATTGATTTTTTTTCATCCATTTGCTCTTCTGTCTGTTGTATTCATCAGGCCACACTTACAAAAGTAAGTGATTCATTTAAAATGCAAAAACATTACAGAGAGAGGTTTTATATTTGTGTATATATATTGCTATTGAGTCATCTTGTTATTGAATGGTAAAGACAAACGTTGGTCTTAGACCCCTCCCCTTTTTTAAAGAACTAAGTCCATAAGTAAAGGTCAGATCATTCAAATTTTGTCCCATTTTGTCATAGTAATTTATCAAACTGAACAACTGTCATATAAGTTTGCTGAAATATCAGATGTGAGAGAGGTTTGCTGAAATATTTACATAAAATACTGTCAAAAAAACATAACTGCAAGCTACCTTTTTAGACAGTAAAGTGGCCTTTCATTTCCATGGAGGCTGGCTCTGTCTCCCTACTTTAAATGTGGCAATCATTTCCTAAAATGATTTGTTTTTCTTCCTTTCTGGAGCCATCTGACAGAAATGTTTCTTCCTGAATTCTTCAGTGAAGTGTTATTAGAGATTCAGGTGGTCATTTGTGCAGACAAGTGATTCTGATTGCCTTTCTTCTCTTTTATGTCCCTAGACGGCATTTTTCATTTTTTCACTGAAGACTCAGGTTTGTTCTGTAGCGGGGATAATAGAAGATTAGTTTTTACCGTTGTAGCCGTTTCCTACCCAACAGGATAACCCATCACCCCTACTGATTAGCAGTGTTTGTAATCCCACTTAAGTATTTCAAAAGGTGTATAGTTTTCGAGAAACTGTGACCTATTATGTCATGGCCATCAATGCAAACTCCTCCGTCTGCTACATAGAGCGATTAGGTTTTTAATTTTACTTGCATCCCATGAGTTTACAGCTGATTTATCCCATTAGTATTAATATAATTTTGATGTGCAGCATGTGAATTAATTGGCTTAATGTAAGTATGAGGAATCCGAGCCAAATCTCTGCATTTCAAAAGCTGCACATTTTCTCTCTGGCTTCAGCTTTTTGGTGTAGTTTGGGAATGTTTACACTCGGATTAGGCCCATCAGCAGTGATTAATCTGTTAGCTGCAAATTGTCAAGAGCATAAAGCTGCTAGATGTCTTGTGCACTTTTCTCATTTAGAACCCAAACAGAGGAATCCCTTTGCAGTTTGTCAGCATGTGTAGCTGTGATTTATTATCTTTCAGTATTGGTTTGTCTCTGGGTCACTCGAGTTTTCTGTCCTCAACCTGTACCTGTGTTTTGTTGTCTGTTATGCCTTTCATGCTCTTCCTCCTCTTTCAACCACTCACATGTGTCATTTTATGTCTCTGCGACTGTTATTTGGCTTGCATGTTGCTGATGATTCCCTCCACTCTGCAGAAGGTAACTTTCTGTTGCAGATTCCTGACTGATGATTCCTAACTTGAACTAAAGAATTCAGCAAATAAAACAGCACATAGTTTGCTTCTGCAGTCGTGTAACACATTAATCAGTCATCTAGACATTTGCCTGAGCAAGATAAATGTAAACGTAGAGAATGAGAATGTGTTTATTGTTTAAATAACAGTCAGCAGTGTTTACTGTTAGCGTCACTTACATAGTATTGATAGCCTGTCACCTGAGGGATGTTACCTCTTTACTTATAGGATGTGTTGCTATAAATCAAGTGTAATAAGCATAGTCAGTATCTTCCAGCCGACCCACAAAATACTCCTTGCAGCAGGTTTTGCTGGTGTATATTTTCTATATTGTTTATCATATTTAACCCGAGGCTCAAACAGCTTAACATTAACTGGCTTTATCTAAGTCTGAATGCTAACCACTGTGCACGTCTTTCTCGTTGCCTCTTTCTAAGTGCATTAAACTTTTAGAGCTTCAGTAATTTGTTGATTAATCAAATATCTGAGACAAAACAAATCAGCAGCAAAGTTCAGTGTTCCAGCTCATCAAATTTGAATATTTTCTGAGATTTCTATGACTGTAAACTGAAATTCAGAGTTTTGGACTGTTGTTTAGGCAAGATATTTGACTTTACCTTATACTCTGGGAACTTGTGACAGACACTTATAAATATAAACAATTCCTGAAATTTAGACTGTTAGTTGCCAGAAGTACAGGATTAATTGTTCACTTCTCTCTCAGCTGAGAGCTGATGATTCGTCTCCACTTAGTAACTCTGGATCAAACACTAGAATATTTTTAGGTCACTGAAATCGGTCAGTAATTCTATTTTGAGCACTTGGAACGATAAATGTGTACTGTAGCAGAACTAAATCGTTTAAGTTGTAAAATAAACAGATGTCAGCTACTTCTCAATTACATATCAGGTAGCCTATATGATGCTAATGTATAAATTCAGTGGTCTCATTTGATGCAGAGAATTTAATTTTTATCATGATGTGTCTGTAAAAATTTGGACTTTTTTGCACAAAAAAAGTCAAGAGTTCGACTGACCCCCAGGAACTCCACCCTGTCAGCAATGCACACAAAAAGCTTTCAGAAAAATACATTTGGATTACATTCTATTGGCTACATTTTTATTAGACTTAATTGTTGTTTGTTATGTAATCAGTGTTTAATAGATCAGTGATTACAGGTTTAAAACAAACAAGATGTTAGTATAATTGTGAGCAAGTTGCATGCCACTAGGTACAACTATACAAAAATTAAAGACAACCCCTGTTATTGTGCTGGAACATGGCAATATGTATTCTTAATTAATGATAAATAACTCTATAGCCTGAAGCCTGGTGTGACACTGGTGCAATGTCCATCAGCAATTCTTTATGCCAATTGAATGTCACTCAGCAACACACAGCAACTCTGATGAATCAGATAAGCATGTGGCTGTGTGTCATTCGTTAATTAGTAACACAAGCCACCCTGAGGCGAGCGTTTAAGGGAGGTTAAGCGACCTAAAAGGTCAACAACAAGGAGAGCATCCAATTTAAAATTTTGGACTCTAATGAAGGTTTTCCTTTCTTATTTGAAAATGTAAAAGTGGACAGACAGAGCTGCTTCTTCCACAGAAATAACCCTCTAGCTCTCTGCACCTCTTGAAATGAGCCATTAAATGACCTCCATCTTGCTCCTGTGTCCCTGTAGGGAATCCTAATCCTCCTAAACTTGAAGGAGCACTTCAACGTAAAGGCAACTCCCTCAGAGTCAGCTGGATCAAGCAGGATGATGGTGGCTCTCCCATCTTACATTATCTTATCCGTTATAAACCAGTGAGTATGGGGATTAAAGAGCAATTGCTCCTTCTCAACTAAGGCACCTGCTTTGATAACTGATTTAATCGTTTAAGTAAAACAATGACATATTCTCTGAACATTTGCTGCTTTACATAGTCTTAAGATTTCTTTTTTTTGTGGGTTTTAGGATATCATGAGCGTTTTAAGCTGTTTTATATGCCAAAAATGTTATCAGTAACCCTTGATCGAGTACTTAATCACCAGTGAAAGCAATAATTTAGTTGCAGCCCTAGTAATGATTCTACCAAATCCTTGTAGTTTCAAAAGCAGTGCAAAAAAAATTAAATCTGTGATTTTCAAGCTGTTTTGTTAGGGCTGAAATTGTTATTTAATAACTGATTTGTTGACAGAAAATAGAAAAACTGTAGCTATTCTCATAATGAATCAATTATTTTCTGGCCAAACAGATGCAAATTTTGATTGCTTAGAGCTCTTAGAGGTGCTTTTGAAGCAATTTGAAAACATGCTTAAAAATTTCACCTTCACAAGACCAAATAAAGTTCCATCATTGAATGCATGCACTGCGTTTATCTGTGTCTCCTTAGGTGCAGTCTTCAGAGTGGAAACCAGAAATCCGGCTGCCCAGTGTCAGTGATTACGTAGTTCTCAGTGGGTTAGAGTGGGACACAGAGTACACCATCTATGTGGTGGCAGAGAATCAGAAGGGCAAGTCTCAACCAGCAACCATGTCCTTCAGGACTTCTTCAGAGCCAGAGGCCATCCCAGGTACCGTACCTCTCCCCGGTCACTCACACTAAAGTGGAACTAAACAGTCAGAAAACTGAGGAGCCAAACTCAAACCTGAAAACCAGAGCAGCTTGTTCTATTTTTAAATCTGGAGCGCTGACGGGTGAATGACAACGAAATAAATCTATAGAAAAAATAAATAGATTTCGTGGACGGCAGTGAGCCAAAAATTATTTTCCGGCTGAATTTTCTCACTTTAAAGTTTTGACAGCCCTCACTAAATAAGCTTGAGTTTGTGCTTGCAGATCTGGCACACACACAGAGGATAAAATGATCTCCTCTGAATGTCTGTAGCTTTGTTTACCGTTAATGTGGATAGTTTGTCTCTGTCTGGTTGGAGCTTTAAAATGACCCTCAGTAACTGCTGATTAACATGTATGTTGAAGTCTTAACTGCAGCTAAAGGTTCTTTACTAACCGTGCCAAAACCTACACAGCCTGTCAAATTCTCTTTAGGTGATAGACACACTTGAGTACTTCACTGAAACATCACAGCATGCCATTATGTTTCCTCTCACTTTTTTCCTAATTCATTCTCCAAACTAAAGCATTTTCCACTCACCCACCACTGAGTCACCATCTAGTCGACATGGTGTAGTTTTCCTCTTTTGTGCTGTGCTTTTGCTTTGATGTGTTGCTGTTTTTCCCCCTTCTTCAATACAAGAAATCAGTTTCTTCTTCTTTTTTTTTTTTTTTTTTTCCCTTTTTGTTTTTTTATTTTTTATTTTTTTTTTTTTTCTTTTTCTCTTTTTTTCCCCCC
>VURO01018671.1:4526-14640 GCA_015108175.1 Pelvicachromis taeniatus | reverse complement strand
GTAAAAAAAACAACTGACTATAGAAGTTATTTTTCTTATTTTCATGTTCTAATGTTCAAATGTAAAACTTTTTTTTTTTTTTTTTTAGCATTTTTTTTAAGTTTGACTTCTTTTGTGGGCTAGTCTCATTAAATAGCTTGTTCTGCATGTCTGACCTGCAATTGGTTGTGAAGTTTTGTTTACAAGGTTTACTGTTTCACTTCGTCTGCTACGGGGATGTTTAATCACTCGCAGAAATGCTGGCATTGATTAAGCATACATTCGAGTTCGGCCTTTGGATTAGAGCCATTTTTTATGGTTATATGAAATCCAGGATTAACCCACAGCCAGCTGCAGGGGGAAAAGAGGCTGAGAGAATCCCACAAGTACACGATGTGCATGATTTGATCTGATTTAGACCATTTCTGGATCAAATTTATTCAGTCTGTCACTGCCTTACCAGATTGGTAGTTAAAATTTTTATTAATAAAATGTATTTTGAAAAGGGGGAAAAAAAAAAGGCAACTCCTTGAACACGAACAGTCACCAAAAAAAAAAAGGCAGCACAGCTGCTAATTCTCAGCCGCTGGTTGAAGAACTGTGGATCAAGTGAATGTCTTGTGATCTCGAGCTAAATTTATTTGTTTGGGGGACGACTATGAGAGCTGTAGTTTCTTCCTCCCATTCGCACAGATCAAAGGTCTGGCTTCATAGTTTTGAAGTGTGCGTTTGAAGCAAAAAAAATAAATAATTAAAAAGCATTTTTTGTACTATTTAAAAACTACAAAGATTTCTTTTCTGTTCCTGCCTGCAAGCTTGTGCACTGTGCCTGTGTGTCAATAGATTGTCTTGTCATCAGTTTCTATGATAATCTGCATAGCTTTGTTGTGAGACATTTAGCCTATTCTTTTTATTTGATGTATTATTAGAAAAAGTACGATAAATGGACTAATGTGGTCATTATAACACGTGTAGTGTATGAAACTGTCCCGTCTCTGGTCACAGCACCATATTATCGCCAGCTGTAGTGAAGGAAGGCTTTTCGAGCCATGGCATGAATTCAGTCAGTACATCTAACGTATAACAAGGCAGATAGACATGCCCGTGTTTGTATGGGGGGCAAGTAGTTCTCATATTGATTTGATGAGTGTTACCTTTGGGGCTTGTTCTGGCATAATTATACACATTGCTTTTAATTTTTTTCCCCCAGTTGTTATTCAAGTGTTCTGTAATGTGATCTCTGAAATTATGTTTTTTTTAGTTTCTGTCTTTTTGTACAAAAATCACCAAGAGCGACTGCTTGACGAGTTCAGGATACCATTGGCAGGAAGCAAGGTGGTCCACCTAAGATGATCATACTTTTTTTTTTTTTTGTACCATCAGACACAGTTTTAAAGTAGGACTAAAAGAAGAACTTTACTCTCCTTGTACTCTAGTGCTGTCACCAGACCACCTTGCTCTCTCGCCTCTGGATGTTCCTTTTGGTTTTATTGGGTCAAACTCAGAAAATATCTGTTGTGTACAGTCTGAGTGCTAACCCATTTACAAAATAAAATGGTTTCCAAATCTAATTTAGTCCTGTCCCATTTTGTCATTACTTTTATTCACTTTTCCGTTCTTATTTTTTCCAGCACAACTTGAATCCGGAGCGTGCAGTGACCGATTTCTAGCAGTAGATGGCAGAACGCACCCATATTTCGGAACCCTTCTTGGTTTCGCCATGTCATAGAAACACAGGACGATTTAGAAAGGTTACAGTGCAAACAGGTTATGTTATCGCTGGAAGTCCCTCGGGCTAATGCTTCGGATGGATGGGGGTACAAGTAAACACGTGTTACGTAACGCACGCTTGTGCAGGAATAAAGTTAGTACTTCCAGTCTGGAGTGTTGGGCAATATTATGTACCAGTGAGGGCTTGATATTTTCGGCTGCCCTCAGTACCTCTGATGTGACATGTTGTGTCAACAGAGTGTCAACAACCACAGTGACCCGGTATGGCATCCAGTTTCAGGAGCCACGCCGACCCACTGTCCCCTCTTAGGCAGTTTCATCCCCCCTCCGCCTCCCCGGAGTGCCCTGTGCGCACGAACCGGGCTGATGCGTAAACCCACTGGATTAATCAGTCTGCTTCTTATTTCAGGACAACAAACTAGTCCTCCGCCTGTAGTCTGTAACTAGTTCCGAAACGCTGTAGATGTCTCTGGTCGCAGCCTTGATGGAGAGCCGAGGAGCAGAGGGCGATCACACTGAGCCGTGACGTCGGCCCGGCGAAGATTTGCAGCCGGTAAAGTCAGCAGCCAGCAGCGGTGAGGAGAACGGAAGTTAGACGGTGGGATCTTCAAAGTAAAACTGCAAGAAAACAGGGGCGTACTTAGTGCGAAAGTGAATTTAATTTATTTTGTATAGAAAGATTCAATTATTTTCATGCAGGGTTATAAAAATCACATTGAGCACCCTTTAGAAAGACCAAACCTCACCCTACAATGTTAAACAGAAATTTTTAATCAAGCTGCTCATGATGCAAAGACACATCGTTTACTTCTCACTGTGTATGAAGTAACCCATTTCTTTATTCATGCCACAAACTGACATACTTTCATACTTACTTTATTTCCAGTGCCTCTGGCCAATAAAGATTCAGTTCATTTAAACTGTAATCGACATCTGCATTTGTGTAAACCGCCAGCAGGAGCATTTAAAGGTTGCAGCTGGTCCAGGTGAATAAAATCACATGTAAACTAGGAGGTGTATATATATGCATAAGTCTAGACATTTTTTGAAACTTCCAACGTAAAATCGTTGATTAATTGGCTAATGTGATAAACAGCTAAATAGAGCGGTGGGATCTATCCAGTGCCCATCTATCTCTATCTTATATTTTACCTTTAAAAGAGAGATACACAGGAAAAGCACAGAAGGAGGGTAAAAGATGACTCAATCAAAACTCCTCAGTCAGATGCAAACTAGGAGCGCTGGGGAAACATGTTGCATATCTTAAAGCACTAAATCACCAGGATGCAACAGCTTCAGTGGCCTAAACACAAGATTATATTTGTTTTCATTTCATCTACTGAAATACTAAAAACTAAAGTACACCGGACTTGACTTCAAATATAAAATTATGTTCTCTAGGTTTGTTAGAAAATATTTGCATTCTCTGCGTAAAGAGCTGAAATACATACGTGTAACATTACCCTCTGTCTACCTTTGTTACCTTGCGTTAAACACGGACATTTGTATAAAATAGGCTACGTCATGTAATACTGATCAAAACATTTTGATGCATGTGTCAGTATTTAGGTGAATAAAATGCACAGAATATTTGTGAATAATCAAATCAAAGTAAACTTTATAATTTCCTTCATTTAGTGCCGTTTTTCAGGCGTGCCATTCTGCAACGAACTACAAAGACGTGAATACAAACGATTTTAACTCACTTTGCCCCTCCTACTGTGATCATAGTGTTGGTTCTTGAAACACTTTAGTTCTTAAGTTAGTTAAAGCATGTTGAAAACAATGTATCAACGCCACACAGTCGCTACTTTTGTGATTATAACCTGATAATAACAATAGTCAGTTATTAATCACACTTTTCTGGCTGTCCGTCTCGTTTTATTTTGAAAGTTTTCCTCGGCAGTCTCGCTTTCCTCCTGCTGGTTTGACTGTCGTGGCTGGGTGATGATTTGCTTACTTGGAGCAGGACTGAGTTTGGAGCGGGTACTGTGAAATGTGTAAGCATGATACTGCCTGGATAATCAGCGGAGGACATTAGGAGACGGAGGTAAGAACAGCTCTGACAGCCGCCACTCTTTATTCTTTCCACTGTTGATTTCTGTCAGGTGATTCAGCTCCGACCAACTACTTTTCAGACCTCCTCATTTTAATTATTAACATTGAACAATAATGCCAGCTTTGTGGCTCCTTGATATAATTTCGATTCGCAGCAACCATGTGGAAATCCACTTAAGTTTAGTCCGCGCACTGCTTTAGGATTTTCCAAACTTGAATGAGCTCAGACTGTATCGCACACTGTTCACTCCACTGTGATGCACTCTGGACTATTTTAGACAAATTGGGTCTTTTATTTTCGAACCCGTCGCGTCCCCTCAAATGAAAAGCGCGCAGGGAGGGTTAATTTGTCGCAATGTGTTTGGATAATCAGGTGGATTTGTGCGTCTGCACCTGATGCGCTCTGATGTTGCGGTTAGTTGAGGATGCAGCCCGTCAGCATCACTCGAGGTGCTGTTGAGTGGTCCGACTACACAAAACATCAAACAGGGATTATTCAGACACTCATTCAGCCGTTTGGATGTATAGAAAAAAAAAATCCGTGCATGCGCGGATTGCGCTTTATTTTCGTGCTTTGACAGTTTGGTAACTTACTCAGGTTTTTTTTTTTTAAAGAGAGCGCTTAATTGTAACACATCTAATCATGAACGTGCGCCGCCTAAATGAACTAATCAGCCCTTCAAGGGCTTTGTTAATAGCAGGCCTACCTGTTGAAGGAATGGATGAATGTGTGAGGAGCTTGATAAATTGAACCGTCACCTCTCAGTATGCAGACGTTATTACAGCGACGTGACCGCTCTCAGTGAGACCTCAGACTAATCACCTGCAGTGGAAACTGTTGCTTTGCGTTCATCGACCTGTTGTCTCCCTTTGGTATTTTTTAAATGCATGTAGGGTGCATCAAATAAAATAATTAAAGGAATCACATAGGGGGGGTCGAGGGTTTGCTTTTCACTTTATATAATATTCATTAATAAATAAATAAAAGTTGCTTTTGACTGGTGTGTTCCCTAGAGTATAATCATTTGCCTTTTGCATTATACTCTATGTGAAATGGGCTCTAATAGTCTTCCATCTTCCTTCCTCCACCCCAAAACCGCAGACCTACAGCCAACTGAAAGCAAAGCAGGCAGGACGGCCACACCTCATGCGTGGGCTCAGCAAAGGTCCGAGTGGATAGGGGTCTGACAAACATGGGTGTTCTTCAACTCCACAATCCCACTCACTCCAGCACGCTCCTGCAGCGGGCTAATCAGATGCGTCTGACCGGCACCCTGTGTGATGTCATTATCACAGTGGATGGCCAAGAGTTTCCAGCGCACCGAACCGTCCTGGCCTGCACTAGCAAAATGTTCGAGATCTTGTTCCACCGCAGCAGCCTGCGCTACGCCCTGGACTTCCTGTCCCCCAAGACTTTCCAGCAGATCCTAGAGTACGCCTACACTGCCTCGCTCCAGGCCACAGCTGAGGACTTGGATGACTTGCTGTATGCTGCTGAGATTCTGGAGATTGAGTACCTGGAGGAGCAGTGCCTGAAGGTGCTGGAGACCATCCAGGCAGAGGAGAGTGAGGAAGTGGCGGTTAGAAATCACAGCTCTGGAGATCACAGTGACCATGGCCGGGCCAGGCACTGGAGGCAAATGCTGATGTCCAAGAAGCATTCCATACAGGATGGACCCAACCACACCAGTCCCACAGCTCTACACCATCTGGCACTGTACCACATGACTGAGAGGAGCTCTCCTGGCCCAGAGCCTGAAGCAGCTCCTGAATTGAGCCCCAAGCAGGACACAGTGGTAGACATGGAGAATTCTCAGAAGGCTCAGCATAGCGGTGTAGAGTTAGCCCAGGATTCATCCCACGAACCTCCCAGAAGTATAAAATCAGAGCGCATGCAGGTGGATGATGCCAACAGCTACGAGGGCAGATCCTCCAGTGCAGGGGAGGGAAGCTGCATGTCAGACCAGCCTAGAGACGAGGGCCCGGGGACGCCCCTGAGAGGTAGCGTCATCACCAGTGCTCGAGAGCTGCACACAGGCCCCGAGGATGGAGGACAAATGGCAGGGAACACTCTTGACTGTTTTCCCGGGATCTCTGAGAAACACCTGGCGTCCATATACTCTGTGCCATCCAACCACACAGGGGAGGGCATGCCAGTGTCTGTTTCCGTGGCCCCAACTCTGGGTGTGCCACTGGACCCGAGGACCTACAGCGGCCTGCTGCACCAAGGGTTGCTGCACAGGGAGCTCCTGAGCAGGCTTGGCCAGTTTGCAGCAGGGATGAGGCACGAGGCCCCAGCTCAAGGCCAGCAGTGTTGTGGCGAATGTGGGCTCCAGCTGCACAGCCGGCAGGCCGCGGAGCAGCACAGGTAACACGCACAAAACAACCATCAACACTTGTTGTGCACTCTGCTGTTTATTTTTTAATCTGGATTGTTTTAACTAATGTAAAATGAAATAATAGATTTTAAAAATGCTAGACTCAATATCTAATAATCACAAAATATTTTGTTGCATTTTTTGCTGAAGAAACACTGCTACACTCTCCTGCGGCTCAACATTTTCACTGACAGTCGTGCGTTACCTTTAATAAAAGATGGAGGTGACGGGCGTGCAGGTGGATCTGTGCTCATTGTGATAATGAATGATTAAGCTAGACACGTGTCTCTTAAATTTAACCGTTTCTGCGTCTTCGAGATTTTTTTCCCCCCTCTTAGTGAATATTATGCGAGTCGAAAGCTTGAAACAGCGTCGGAGAATTTGTTCATTTATTCTCAGGGACACCTGCGCTCGTGTCTTAACAGTGAGACGTGTCGGCAACTTTTGAATCGGGTCTCTGTGAGGGGGTTTGATATAAAGAGGCCTTGGTGTCGCAAAATGCTGTCATTTACAAAGCCTCATTTTCTAAATTCTGTTTGATTATCTGTGCAGAAGTGCGCTTCACACAACAGTCTGTCTCCCAGGCTATTTGATATGCATTCCTTTGCATCAGCAGACAGGATCCTCTCAGCAGGGGCCGGGCTGGACGCTTCAGCAACGCGATGGATAACTTCTGCTTCACGACTCGGCTCTGTTGTTTTGTTGTTGTTTTTTTTATTGTTGTTGTTTATTTTTACCCTACGTATTAGCTTGTCCTTTTGTCATTGTACACAAAAAAATTAACTGGATCGATGACAGCTCTCATTAACTTGATCGCAGATGTTTCTAATTGTGCATGCTCGTCAGCGTTTGACTCATCAGTCAGTAGAAACAAGACAGTTTGCAATGCTAATGTGCAGCTAACCCATGATTAGGATCGCAGTGTTTCCCTGTTCATGCCTGTGGCTGACATTTCAGCCTCACTCCAGAACTCTGTTGAAACAACGCATCCTGTGGGATATTTAGTGATGCGCACAGCTTACTCACGGAGACAGGCTCATGTCCGCAGGTTCAAGGAGCTGCGGTGGTGGCACTGCTTGAGGATGTAATGAAGTTGCTGTAGGTCTGTAACCAGGTCACTGAGCATACACCTGGCCTGCAGATTGACATTTTCTGGTGTTGTTCAAGTTGTGCATCTCCTGGCACAGTTTTAGTATGAAACACTTCAGAAAAAGAAATCAATTTGGTTGGAATGATTAAAATAAATAAACAATTGGGAAATATACCATTAAAAAAAGAAAGAAAAAAAAAGCAACCTTGAGGCTGACATTACAAAATGAACAGCTCAGTTTTCCACTAACTTTTCAAGGTTACTAAACAGCCGCTAAAATCAAATTAAAAGCCTGTTTTGCATGTTTGAGGACAGTTCCTCTTTTCAATATTCCAAAATTAATTAACTTCAAATAATTTATTGGTTTTGTTTCGATGACAGTGAAATGAGGGCAGGAAGACATGGAATGAATTCAAAATCAAACGCAACAGTTGTTCGCAGCTGGACTCAGACTTTAAAACATTATGATTACACGGTCAGTGCCTTTAACCCCTGACCCCCCACCCCCACTCCCAGACCAGCAGGACACAAAATCCACCCCTTTCATTGGATTTGGAGCACAACAGTTCTTTTAGGGCAGAAGCTGATATTGACATTTAACCATATATGGTTATGGATGATTTAAAACATAACAATGAAATAACTCAAACTAAAAAGTCACAAAATCAATTAAAAAAAAAAGAAGTCTTGTAATATGGTCTTTCAACAGTTTCGTACACACAGGAAGAGACCAGCAGTGATGTGGCGACCAGAGAGAACATGTCATTGAATGTCGGCACTCACAGCTGAAAAAGCTGATAGTGATGCAAAGCGGGCGGGTGCCAAGCTAAAGTGAGTTCAGCTTTAAAGCGAGTGATTAAAGTGACGACCAGTGGGAATGCACAACACTGCTGATGGACAGTGTGGTAAATATATGCAGGAGTGGGCAATTAATTTTCCCAAGGAGCCACACGAAAAACTGGGATTGTTGTGTAGGGCCGCACCAAATTTTAAAGAGATTCTCTCTCCTTGGGAAAATGAATATCCCACCTCTGTAATTGTCCATGGGCCTGCCAATCAACGCATTTCACCCTCTAGTGGCGGGCCCATGGTCACTAAAGGGTTAAGGGGTCATCTATGCAACTAAATGACAAAAATGTCATACATATTGATGCACGATCAGTGAAGTTAGTTTAAGTTTGTTTCAAATGTGATTGGAATTTAATATAATATTATTATACATCTTATTATAAATGCAGAATGCCAGTTATATTGAAAAGAAAAACATTTTTATAGTAATGCACTTCTCTCTACTTAATATGAACGCCCCTCAGCTGTAATGCTACTCTGCAACATGTGCTGCAGACCTCACTGCAAGCAACTGTATTAGATACTAGTTCTGAACTACCTCAAACATCTTTTTTTTTTATCATAATAAAAGTTCTCATATTAACTAATATTAAGAAGCATCTGCCAAAAATCAGAGATGGTCATATATGAGCATATATCTCAGGATGTCCTAAATAAAATCTAAAGGAATCTAGCACGAACACAAGCTGGTCAGATTTGAAATTACATAGAGTATTTCTGGGCCTGTAGCTCTAAAAGGATTCCTTTGGCGTTAATGTTGATTTCATCTAAATTAAATTACATCTTAAGTCTCATTTATTATGACCACAGAGTGTGTTTAACCACAGACTTTTTAGGCCATTTGCTCTGCTGTTGGCGGGGTGATCCAAGGATAACAGTACAGATGCCTTGCATGCTTGGATGTGTGTGATATGATATGATAGGTTTTGCTGCCGGCGGAGATTCAGCGAATCATCTTCTTTTCTCCTTTTCATTGCAGTTACAGGAGGAGTGTATGCGTGTGCATATTATGTCGGGATGCGAGTTTGCGTGCATGTGCTCTGTGTGTTTGTGTGTGCGCGCGAGTCTGTGTGGGTTTGTGTGTGTGCCCAGTGTCTTGCAGTGCTGGCGGGTGGAGGCACGCGTATGTTTGCGCTCTGAAATTAGCCAGATATCCTATTGTCTGTGTTCTTTTAGCGTTCATGCGTTGTGATTCACAACTCCAAGGGCCTCTTACGCTAATGATGCCGCATTCAGCGAGGGATTCTTGCCGGAATTAAAACATACTCCTCTTGTTACAATGATGCTTCTAGGTTTGGGAGACCTTAATAAAAGTGTCTCGAATCTGCAGCTTTTTTTCTTCATCCAGCGTGCGTTCTCGCTCCGTTTCTTGTATCCGTTAACATGCTCACATTAGTGTTTGTCTTTCCACAGGAGGCTCCATAATGAGGAGAAGGGCAATGGCTGTGAATACTGTGGCAAACACTTCCAGGACAGCATGCGGCTCAGGATGCACATGCTGTCTCACACAGGTACTTAGTAACTCTCGCATTCTCATCTCAGAGCATTCAGAGCTGATCAACCCTCTTGATACAGTAGTGCAGCTTTTCAAATGCACCTGTTCATGCTACGACCCCCGCCCCCCGACCCCTCCCCCTGCCGGTTAGTGCTGCTCCGAATACTTGGATCATGCTTTCTCTTCCATGCTTAGGTCTATGCACGTCTCCCTCCCTCTCTTCTCTCCGTCTCCCTCTCTAGTCTCTCTCAGTTTGAATCGTTTCTGTGTTTTTTCGGAGACTCTGGCAGCTCGCCAGCTCTGCCCCTTCTGAGTGATGACATCATCAGCTGCCGGCAGGCCTGGGTGTTCTGCCAGTGTTCCGAAGCGTGTGTGATGGCTCGCTCGCAGATGTGTGTCCAGGAACACACTGTACCCAAATGCAGACTTAATCAGACCTGACTGCTCTCCCAGCTACTTTATCCAAAATAGAGAGAGAAGAGGGGCGGGGAGTTGGGGGGGGGGGGGGGGGGGGGGGGAAAAAAAAAAAAAAAA
>VURO01018670.1:0-22133 GCA_015108175.1 Pelvicachromis taeniatus | reverse complement strand
GTGCACTCCCCCCCCCCCCCCCCCCCCCCCCGAAAGATGACTAAGACCATCTAACTTGTGACTTCTCTTGTTAAAGGTGCACAATGCTTTTAAGTTACTGTAAGTCTGACAATATGTCCTTGTTTTAAGACACAGTACTGTGCAAAGGTCATGAATGATCCCTCATCTTCTTATGATTTGTTAGAAAAATTAGAAATGGGTTATTGTAACATGTGCAAACATAAATGAAATAAATGGACTGTTTTTTATGTAGTGCCTTTCTAGTCTCACTCACCCATCCACACACATGTTTATATAGCATTTTTTATCTGTACCTAAGTGCTTTCTAACATTCGCACACTCACAATCATACTTCGTCACGTGGATTGGAGGAGTCTTAGATCCATCCCCCGACCTAGTTGGTAGAGAACCTGTTCTACCTCCCAGGACACGAGGAGAACAATTTTGGCTTAAAAATTGTAAAATCTTTAAGATAAAAGATATCTTTTATCTTTTTTGTTATCTATTTATGGAAAACAAATGATAAACTTTCAAAAAAATATATATTTTTCCAGCTCATGCATCAAAGATACACTTCATGACATATTGTAGTTGCTGTCTGCTATACTTTGGCACGACCCTACCAATACTCTGGAACCTGAATAAGTAGATCTTGAAACTATTGTTTAATAAATTGTTGACCACTAAGTTAACGATAGTTACCCTTACTCTCATTATGAATACTCATTCGATTTCAGATAAGACTTGTGCTTATCAATTCACTTTGGCAATCTACCTTGCCCAATTTTTCAGTAGTCATGCTTTTTTGTTTCCTTGATTTGTAATTTAGTATTTTCAAATCTTAGCTCAAACACACTGTATTATAATTCAAAAGCTGTAGATTAGTTAGATTTAATCCATTTATGCTTATTTTATTAAGAATGATATCTTGACAGAGTCCACATTTGAGCAACAGGTACATGCACAGATAACATGGTAACAGTTGAATGGATATGTTACATTGACTTTTAGATTATGACAAACAAATACAAATAACCCAAAAACAAATAAACACACATAAATACTCATAACCACATAGGGCTGAAATGTGTCTTCTTTTGCTAATATGAGTAATAGGGTTGTACTGGTAACAGTGACACACTCAGTCTAGTCAGAAGAAAATTGGAAAAATACAAAATATGTTAATAAGAGAGCTGAAGTTTGGGCTTCCCGTGATGTTAGCACATAATGTAATAATGTCACTTCCATCTTTGCTATTTCAGTCATTGTTTTGTAGCTTCCTGTATGTTTGTGGGCACAGCATGACTGCATACTTGTTGTATTTGACAGCCACCCTTCACTGAGATCATTTCTGATGACATTTTAGTGAACAGTAGATGGATAAGCTCAACAGCTGCACCTCTCAGGTCCTGTGTCAGGCCTTTGCTGGATTAATTTCCCTTGTTTCTTAAGGACATGATATTCAGATGTTGTTCATCTGCTGCAGATCCTTCTTGTGTTCTCCACTTGTCCAGTTTCTCTCAGACTTATGGAAACGCACAGTGCACATGCCAAGATATCTCAGTCACATTGTTGGTGCGAAACCTCCTGTTTTATCTCTGTCAAAGTGTTATCTTTAGCATTTTTCATAGAGTCCACGAAAGAAATTGTAGCAAATTATGTGATTTTACAATTGGTACCAAAGTGCCTTAAGGCACAACTTAAAGTTGTTTTTTTTCTGCTGAGTTTCCTGTTATGTGTAGACAAAATACAGGTGTCTACACATCCTTTGAGTCAGATGCCTTTTGTGCTTGAATGATTCATAGGTCAGTGTCAAGCGGTTCAGGTATAAGGACTGAAAAAAGAAGTGAAAAAGCAGCCAATGATCAAAGAAAAACTTTGAAAGGTCTTCAGAAAGTCTGAGAAACTAGTCCACTACACCACTTTAAAGCATTATTACATTATTACAAGAACTTATTATTACATTATTGCCAGAAATTCTAACTCCCTGAGAGCATAGTGGTTTTATAAAATGGGGGCTGACTTTAAACTTTTGGCTAGTCCTGTGTTTTCTGTTTTCTGGGTAAAAATGTCTCGTAACTGAAACGTAACACGTCTTTTCCTTTGTGTCGTGCATCCACCGGCAATCAGCTATTAAAGATTTAGTGCTGTGCTATTTATGATGAATATGGTTACTGCTTATTCAGAGTCAATCCCACATGTTTGTCATAGGACACCACAGACGCAGCTAAAATAAATGTATGGCTTGAGAAAACTACCCGACCTTTTAAATAACCTACTTTTCACAATGCCCCCTTGCAAAAAAGAAAGCCATGCACTGTAATCCATAACTGGCACACGCCTGAATCATAATTAAATAATAAAATGTCTGTGCTTTTCCTGTATGCAGCGCAGCAGAGATTTTATTTTTGCTTTTTTAAATACTCCACAGGGCAGCTTTGAATTTGCCAGCAGAATAAAAACATTGTCAGTGCTGACATTTTATTTTTGCAGCATGGGCCTACAACAGAAAACACGGTGGTGCGGGATTAATCTAAGCCGAAAAAAACCACTCAGCCGTCAGTCTTTCCGCTGAAGGCAGACGTTTCAAGCGGGTAGGGAGGGCAGGGTTTTAGCTCTCAGTATAACGTCATTCAACACAAAAACACGGGATAACCCCAAACTCCGACCACGTGCGCGGTAGGAAAATATGGCTTGACGTCAATGTCCATATGAGGAGTGCCGGCCAGACCAAATATGGTCATTCCGCCTCTGACGTTGTCCCTACTGTGGAAAATAGGCGGGGTGGCGCCGACCCCGCCCACCGCGCAGCCGTTATCAATGAACAAGTGAAACTATGAACCTAGAGCCGATTGTAACCGGCCTGCAGGAGAGTTCAAGTGCTCTCGATATAAAAAGTCGTAATTTACTTTAAAATAATTTTTTGCATCTAAAATCGACACATTTTATATATTATATTTTTAAAACAATTTTTATCTTTCTAAACTGACTGGGTTGTTTTGTTTTTGTTTGTTTTTTTACAATTTGTTATTTTTAACTTAACTTTCAACTACTTTTCAACCATGAATTCAATCAACGAACCTTTGGAAATAACTGGCAACGAGTTTTTTCACATACTCAGGACCCCCCGGGACCAGTACACTTCTGCAGGGTGCGTGGTGCTGGACTGCAGACCATTTCTCGACTTTTCCTTGGCGCACATCTGCGAGTCCAGAAACGTAAACTGGAACGCCATGCTGCGTCGTAGATCCAAGAGTTCAGTGGTGGCTCTGGAGTGGCTCATTCCGGACAAGTCGCTCAGGGCCCGGCTCCAGAGTGGGGAGTTCTCCCCGGTGGTCGTGGTGGATGAGAGAAGCAGCTCCGTGGCCGAGCTGAAGGCGGAGAGCGTGGCCCAGATGCTGCTCACCGCCCTGCAAAACGAAGTTCACACGCAGATCTGCTTTCTGCAAGGTAAAAAGCTCCATACGGTTTAAATCCATTCAAAAGCATCTATATTTATTTTTGAATAAATTAATTACATTGTTGTTGAAGTTGTTTTTTTTTAATGAAATACTAACTCGTTAACGATCATCCATGCATGATCGATTTGAAGTGCTACCAAGTACTACCAAAACGATAAAGAAACCTTTAAAACTCTAAAATATTTCATGTTTATAACAGCATTACTGTTATTTGGCACAGACCATACATTTAAAGAGGACGTGTTGAAGGCTTACGGCTAACCTCATGTCATGTGACCTCCGTTTAGGTGGATTTGGGGCATTTTCTGAGGCCTATCCGGAGCTTTGCTACACTTCAACCAGCAATCACTGCGCAGTGGAGCCAGAGCCAAAAGTGACAGGCCGGAGTACACCCGCGTATGATCAGGTGAACAGAATATTACAATTAACGCGCTTTTATTTTAATGATGAAAAGCCACAGACAAGACAAGACGACGAGACGAAACAGTTTAGTAATTGTTTTTGTTGTCAAATTGCAGGACGGTCCCGTGGAGCTGCTACCCTTCTTGTTTTTGGGCAGTGCCATCCACTCGTCCCGCAGAGAGACTCTGGCTGCAGCCGGCATCACAGCTGTGCTCAACGTGTCCTCCACCTGTCCCAACTTCTATGAAGGGGAGCTTCAGTACCTGCGACTCACTGTGGAGGACACACTGGCTGCAGACATCAGAGCATGCTTTTCTGCCGCCATCGCTTTCATTGGTGAGTCTCTCCAAACTGTGTTGTTGTGTAACCTCGGAAACAAGAGTCCAGTCCAGTGTTTGCTCACAGAAATGTCAGTCCAAACTCCAGCAGATAAAATTCACAGTAAATAAGCCACCCTTTTGTATTTTTAAATTAAAACCTATACCTAAACCTTTTAAGCACCTTAAACTCCATAATCCATTTTCAGTCCTATACTTGGGGACCAACAGTGTAACCATTAATGATCTGGTTACTAAACAACTGGATTATACAGCTTAAGCTTGAGGAAAGAGTTTATTAACACTTGATGGTTTTCATGAGCTTGTTTTGATCAGCTTTCATTGGAGAGTTGAGTTCAGGGGAAGTTGGAATTTGATTTAAAAGATCTTCCATTACAGCTGTGACTAGTGACTGAACGCTCATTTCCTGGGTGACAGCTTGATCAGCCGAACGTTCTGCGCTTTCTGTTCGTAAAACATTACCGCTGATGTGAAATGAAGCACAGTATGATGATTGCTCTTCCTGTTTTTGTCTCTTTCTTTTCCGTTTTCACATATAGACTCGGTGAAGCAGAGCGGTGGAAGGGTGCTGGTGCACTGTCAGGCAGGTATATCCCGTTCAGCCACCATCTGTCTGGCCTACCTCATGCACACTCAACGCGTCCGGCTGGACGAGGCTTTCGACTTCGTCAAGCAGCGGCGTCACGTCATCTCGCCCAACTTGGCTTTCATGGGGCAGCTGCTGCAGTTTGAGACTGATGTTCTGTGTCAGGGATGAAGGCACAAATCCATCTGTGAAATTTAACTGACTCTCCTGCCTCTTGGCATATTGCAGCACCACCAGGACTCAAACCACATGCATAAATGTGTGGTTGGTACTGTTGAAAGGTTCACTTTGTACATTCAGAGAAAAGCTAACTGTGTTGCTGGCATCACAGGGTTGCAGTCATATTTTGAAAATGCCATATTTTAGCAATGTAAACCACAGGGTCATGGAAACATTATGAACAACTGTGATTCTGAGCCAGCTAGCTGGAACAGCTATGAGGTAATTTCCCTGACGTTATACTTGAGTGGAGTTGTGCCTGCCTGTCTGGGGGGTTTTTTTGTGTGTGTTTGCGTGTGCAGGTGTGTTATTTTGTTTGACTTCTGTGCCTGATTGTTTGGAAGGGCTGACTTATTTTCATACACTTTTAACCACTGTGACATGACATGTCTTTTGTAAGGAAACACTGTGTTATCTCCTTATAGCAATAGTTAATTATTCTCACATTTAGATAGTTAGAAATGCACTTACCACTGCTGTCTATATCCTGAGATGGACTGCTACACTCAAACTGGAAGAAGTTGTATTTTTTTAAATTGTGTAAATATGTTTTGTTATTTATTTCAGTATTTCTTATGACAGTGTTACTGACATCAATAACGCTTACTGCACTTTATACCGATGAGTTTTGGCTTCCTGCTGTTTTTCCACTGAAATAAAACATGCTGGAACATATCAAAACTGTGTGAGTGGAAAAAACTGTTTTACACACCACTGTCCACAACAACCCCACTGCTTGTACTGCTTATTCTCGCCAATGCAGTCAATAGATGTGATGCTTGTTCACCATGCAGACGAAACAATTAGGCCATTGAGTCCCATGTGCATTTCAGTGTTTTCAGTGCATTACAAATGCATAATTTCACACGCTGACCTTGCTGCACTCAGTTGCTCTTGCTGAATCAGAAGGCATTAAAAAAACATTGGGTTGCTGAGCGTTTTCATGGATTATCCTGTAGCAAGTGGGTTTTTACAGTCTGAAGTCCCTTTTGACCTCAACAGCCAGCAATGGGAATTTCACATCTACTCATACAAGTAACAACATGAAACGCTTTAGGCACATGACAGGAAGTCTGGCAAAAATTTACAGTTAAGAGGAAGAGTCTAATTAAAGTTATTTCTAATCAGGAAGTTTGGAAAATCCAAAACTCTGATTTGTGTTTATGGCATTTTAATTTGACTAAAACAAGTTTTAAACAGATAAACAGTAGAAATTACTGCACTTTGTTTTAGGGGGGTTTTTTTCTTCATTTTAACATTTCAATTTCACTTTTATCAGTATTGTCATAGCTCATGGTTGTTTCAACACAGTATTTAAAAAACAGCTCTATATTCGACCAGTTCGACTGAAATAACAAAGAACTATTACCAACATTTGCAAAAAGACCACCTACCACTGTCGCCACTGCCTCATTTCCTGATGTTAATTAAGCCACCCACACTTCTGTTTTGGTCATAGTTAAAGTAGTCCACTTCCTCTCATGCGCAAATATCCATTACCCAACACGTAAGCAAGAGTAGCTGTTCTGCTTGACTTCTTCCTTCCATTAGCCACAGTTTTCCATGCAGAGGGCAAAGAAATGCCCAGTGGGTTTTTGGGTTGTACTTAAAACTGAGAGCTCACGTTAAATAAAGCCCCTAAAAAGCTCAATTTAATGTGGTGTGAGTCCATTTAAATGCACTCATCAAAAGTACACAGATATGAGCTATTTTTTTATGTATGTTTTCATCGTTTTTCTTAGTCTTTCATCAGATATATTTCTTAAAACTTTATTTCTTGTTTTTGCTGAGGGGGTTGGGGCTCAGATTTAATTTTAGAAAAAAAAAACATCCTTATTTTCTATTCTGTTCATTGTTGATCTTTATATTTCAGGCCAAAATAAACACTTTCCACTCTTCTGAAGCCATCAGAGGGTCGTCTGTTTTTCCGGCTTCTTTGTAAATCATTTTAGATGAATGAGTTCAGCAAAAATAGAAAAAAAAAGAAAGGACGATATTAACAAATATTAACAAGAATAACTAAGTACATATACTCATCACCAGTTTGGAGGTTTTATTATAGCTGTTCATTTTACTACTTTATGTAACAGTGTGCTTTTTGCTCGACTACTACCAGTCATATGATGATAATACTTTTACACAAGATTTTGATTTGTATTATTGGCACTTTTGCACTGTTACTACTTAAGCAACTATATTTCTTCTTTTACTCCTGCAGGTGATTTCAAAAGACATGAAGACAACATAGATTTTTCCCTGTGTTGTCTTCAAAACCATCTGTGCTGGATACGTTTGTAGTGAAACAGTGCTCTCTAGTGACAATTTGTGGAATGACTAGAAATTAATAATGATTTAAAAGTATCCAGCAGATGATGCCAGCAGACTGTTTATTAACTAAGGCCACTTTTGTATTCAGAAGATTCGCAGAAAACCAAGCAGTACAGATCTTTCACACATACAAACACACACACACACACACACACACACACTTTCAATGTGCATTTTAGACATTAAATCACAGCTGGTGTCATTTCATTTGTCCTCAAATACCAGTACAGGAACCAGGCTGTATTACCTCCCCTCTACTTGAATGTGGCTCTCATCGGTCAGTCTGCCTCATTAATATAACTGACTCAAACTGTAGGTCCCATCTGTGTCCAGATTAAACTAGGCCAATCATATTACACGAGGCTCTGGAAACACGTAATGATGTACATGTGTAATGTACTGCATGTACAAAAGGAAGCGTATGAGAAATTAGGGATTAGCAGAGAGGCTCACACTTCCTTTGACCATGGCATTATACAGTGTTTGTTATCTACAGCTGAAGACTGTGTCACTCAAAATAAGAAATCCCATTTGGAGAAAACCACATGATGAGGATGAGAAACACAATACTGTAAGCTGGAGAATTACAATGCATTCATGTAACACACACGCACTGACCTGCATGCACGCACACACACACACACACACACACACACACACACACACACACAGAGGTGTAGTTATTTGGGAAAATGACTGCATGGTCATTTGGGAGCACTCCCTGTAATTGTTTGCAGGTTGCACACACACATACTCAAACATATTTGTACCTTCATGGCTAATGGATAACACGTTCCTCAGTCCAGTCATGGGTACGTTAGAGAGATAGTGAAATATTTTGCTATGTATGGATATTTTCTCCAAACTGTGTGCTGTAGAGCATTACAAGACTGGTTTACCTATTGAGGCCTCTGGAAACCTTCAAATAAACAGGTGGAAAAGGAGAGAACCTCACTCTGTCGTCAAAGTGCGACTAAACTCACTGACACTAATACAAAGCTGAACTTTAAAGACCTTTTCTGGCCAAAATTTTCCTTGATATTCTCACACCATCTCTCTTAAGGTTTAGAAATCTCACATTTCTAACCCTGAGTGAGATTTCTGAGTGAGATTTCTAACCCTAGTGAGAACCCTAACCCATAATAGTATAAGTACCTGAGCGTACACACCCACAAGCGGGAAAACAGGAAACCGTTTTAAGACAATAACTCCAAAAGGTCTAAATTGAAACCTTCCATAGGGCAGGTTTTTGCTATAATTGATATGGACCAGAACCAAAATGTGCAGCGACTCCCACCAGGCTACAGCCCTACAGTATTCTGACCTGCAACAGTCTCATTTTCAAGAACCTGTTAAAAACCTAAGGAATTAAAAAGACATTTCAAGTTACTTTGAACATAATGAAAATGTTCAAAAGCTCCCAGAGTTGTTTTTTTTTTTTTTAAGAGTGAAAGTCCTTTCCAGACCAAGTACAAACTTTTCCAGAGTGGATATCAAAGAAAAATTGCTTATCCACTGTGGGTGATCCATGGCAGCAGAGTTCCCTCCAGGCTTGTGAACTGTATGTGTGAGTGTGTGTACATGCTTGTATATCACATGCTCTTACACAACAGGCACTTCAAAAGCAGTGTACTGTGCACTGAACACTGTGTGCCGCTCACTCTCTATAACCTCGGCATCACCGACATACCCCTCACCCCCAGAATGCATTTTCAGCGTGTTACAAAGCATGGTTCACCCACGGAAACAGAGACACTTGATTGGAGTGCACTCTCCTGCTAAAAGCTTTATTCTCTCTCCCTTTATATTTAGATTCTGTAGCGTGGAGCGAGAAATGTACGGCCATTATTGACTGCTGCTTCTGGTCACAGAATCAGAGAGCAGACCACCCAATTGTAATTCCATGGGTGGCTAGCTGGGCTTCTTCCTCATTAGCACAGCAATGTGTGGGGGACGCACTACAAAAACAAACAAACAGAACCTCTACCCACACACCATTCATAAGACCGTGTGTGTATGACCGGTAAATGTGTGTGTTGTTTGTTTGTGTGAGTTTATTTCACAGAGGCCACATACCTACTTTCAAACAGCACAGGATAAACTCTGCTGTTGTTTGTTTTATGGCCAAGTTAAACAGCCAGTATGACGTAGGTTTCAGTGGATAATTGAACGTTCAGGCCCTTGATCTCAGGTAGACAACAAATCAGAGGGATGATAGATGTCTCTTCTTCTAGGGATAGGAAGTGTTGCATGGTGCATAACTGCAGAGGGATTCAAATAGAAGTCAAGTGATGATGTAAATGCATGAGCACAGAACATTACAATGAGTGCCTTATTCCCTCGCCCTGCGCCTCGCACAGTGAGCAGAGGTGGAAGGTAACACGGTGCGTTTATCCAGGGAGGGGAGAGGTAGATGAGCATGAGGAGATTTCAGATTTCATAAGGACATAATTCACGTTTACTGCACCATTTAATTGGTGGTTGTCATTACCCATGGACTGGATTTTATATGCAAAATCTGTAACTACATAAAATGTATGATTTATTGCTTTAGATCCTCAATCCAGAGGGTGGACCAGTCAATGCCCAGTGCATCAATAATTTAAATCTCCGAAGGGGTTCATCTTTCAAAATGAAGGATTTGTTTTATTAGAATTCTTGAACATTTGTGGTTTTACTGCATTATAAAGGTGTGACTACTTTCTCGTGTGTAAAATTGAACCTGCCTTTGTGATTATGAGCTGGCAATCTGTATCGATTTGGACGCTCGCAATACACATTGAACTGTGCACATAATCCCTGCCTCAAACACTGAGGTGTTTTTCAGCTTGTACAATCTCAGACACTGTGCTTACCTTACCTAATCTCATTAAAAATCTGAGAAAAAGCTTTTAACCAGACTGGGCAGCTAAAACGTGGATGGCATTTCTATTTTGACACTGTGCCTTTGTCTGGACCTCCAGCACTGAAGGAGTTATTGAGGACTAAGTGGGGAAAAAAAATCGTTTAAAAACCAAAGAATGATATAAAGTCACACAGGCTTTTTGCTTGAAAAGCATAAATGTGAAGTTACCACATCTTGAGGAAAAAATGATGATGGTGATGGTAATGATGACTGTGCTGTTTACTCTGGAGTCCCTGGAATGAAACAAATGTTTTCAGTAAAGCAGATGGTATCGTCTCTGCACTCCCAGCTGGACATCGCAGCGTCCTGTGGAGTTAATTGGCCGGAGCAGTGCCACCCAACAAGCCATTTCTAATATAACGGCGTTGGCTGAGACGCTTGGGTATAGATATAATTTGGGAGGTGGGGGGCTGTACAAGGATGGAGGAAGCAAACATCCCATGACGCTCGGCTTCACAGTGACATCACCGGGTCTAAAAGAAGAGGGAGATGGGAGGCACCCCACTTATTAGGTTTCGTCGTAAGGTCCTGTTCACAAGTGAAGATGCTGCTGCCCCTCTGCGAGGAAATCTGCGAGGTGCATCAGCGGAGCGGCTGAATCATGGCATCCCAGTAAACTTCTGAAGCGCCAGGGACCAGAAAACAACTCCTGAGACGCAAAGACTTTAGCTGCTCTGCGGGGATCTTTTTACTACTGAAACAACAACGCGTTTTGAAAGCAGATGTGGCATCGTGCGCAGGAGAGCTGGAGAGCTTGAGGTTGTTCTTTGTGTTCTTTCTTGATTGGAAACGCTGGCATTCCTGTGAAACATCATAATCTTTCAACAGACAATCAGTGTAAATATCCCACTGCATTGGGTTTTTTTTTTTTCGCGTCATCTAAAATCACTCTTTTATTTTTCGCTATTGTCAGGTATACGCGCGTCTCCAAACGAGGACGCACGGAAATCAGACCAATTTACTCTAATCTGATCTCTGATATCAAACAACGCCTCTCCGTAAATGGCCCCAAATGAGATTATTTGAAATTAAATCTTTCCATTTTCATGACTTTAACTGAAAAAAAAAAAATCAAGTTTTAGTTCTTCTGCGTGCGTTGTAACTCCGCGAGGGCGAATGCCCAGCATTGATTTTTCTTTTTCTGTTTCCGTTTTGTGGAAAAGAAACGTTTTTAAAAAGTGGCAATGCGTTTTGATTGAAAAGATCCGCGTCTTGACGCGTTCCCCAGGACTGTTTGTTGCGCATAAAATGGATTTGGAAGACCTGCCGTGGAGGGTGCAAGGGAGTGATCATTTGCGATCAACACAGTGACAAAACTAGAACGGCTGAGGTAAATATGCCAAATAATTATCATGTAATAATATTTATTACAAAATGTATTTTAATGTAAATATTGTTTTATTAAGGGCAAAATGTGTGATAATCTACGAGTATTTAACACTTTATACATTTTTAAAAAAGATTTTGCATGTTTATTTGTTTGTTTGTTTTTTGTTTGCTTGTTTTAAATTTAAAGCCTCCTGGAAAAATAATCCCAGCATGGCCTCGGTTCAGGACAGCGGCTGCTCCATGGAGCTGAGTGGCTGGAACAGCAGTGTGAGCGGCTCTGGATCCTCCGTGCCATGCAACCAGAGTGTCCTAAAGCCTGCCCCCTACTCCCCGGAAGCAACGGCGGCCTTTGCCACCGCCATAACCTTAATGGTCATCTTCACTATCGTCGGGAACATCATGGTCATCATCGCTGTCCTGACCAGCCGATCACTCCGAGGTCCGCAGAATCTGTTCTTGGTGTCACTAGCTGCTGCGGACATTTTGGTGGCTACACTCATCATCCCCTTTTCTTTAGCCAACGAACTGCTTGGCTACTGGTACTTCAAGTCTCTGTGGTGTGAGATCTACCTGGCGCTGGACGTGCTGTTCTGCACCTCGTCCATCGTGCACCTGTGCGCCATCTCATTGGACCGCTACCTGTCAATCTCCAGGGTCACTTACGGACGTCAGCGGACACCCAGACGCATCAAAGCCGCTATTGTGGTGGTGTGGCTCATCTCTGCCATTATCTCCTTCCCTCCCCTGCTCTCTTTGAACAAGAGTGAGGGAGGCGACCAGGGGAGTGAGAGAGGACCTCAGTGCCAGCTGAATGATGAGCGCTGGTACATCCTTTACTCCACCATTGGCTCCTTCTTCGCTCCATGTCTCATCATGATCCTTGTCTACATAAGAATTTACCAAATAGCCAAGCAGAGAACACGCTGCCCACCAGGAGAGCCCAGGAAGGATGGAGTTGGTTGTGCAACACCAAGTCAGCCTCCTCGGCATGTACAAGCCAATGGGAAGGATGAAGAAGAAAGCACACCTCCTTCATCCAACAAAACCTCAAATACCAGACCCCCCACCCTCGCTATCACACCTTCTCCAGCCCCAGCGGAGTCTCAAACCTCCCCAAATCCCACACCCAATAATCTCCTGCAGCCTCCATCCCCTTCTCCAGCCGTGCCCACGGCCACAGAGGTTGATACCTCTTCACAAGTCCCCTCAACCCCCTCCTCTGTGCCTGAGTCTGCCACCAAGACTAAAGCGGAGGGGAAGAAGGGCAAGCGTCTGGAAAAGAAAAAAGCTGACAATAACAATGCTGACAGCTCAAGCACAGAGAGCGATATGGAGCACAGCCATGGAGGGGGGCGTGGCAGCACCAGCATGCCAGGGTCTCCTGCTGGAGGGGGGATCCACTCCCCGGCCTCAGTCAAGCGCTACCGCGACATGATTGCCACTTCAAAGGGGGCTCGTCTGGTGCCAGGGAGAAAGTCAAAAACAGATAACAACCCTGGAGCAGCGAGGCGTAAAGCCATGGTCAACAGAGAGAAACGTTTCACCTTTGTCCTGGCAGTGGTCATCGGTGTCTTTGTGGTGTGCTGGTTCCCCTTCTTCTTCTCCTACTCTCTACAGGCAGTGTGCCCAGAGACTTGCACCATCCCAGGTCCACTCTTTACATTTTTCTTCTGGATTGGTTACTGCAACTCCTCACTCAACCCAGTTATATACACCATCTTTAACAAAGACTTTAGAAAGGCCTTCAAAAAGATACTGTGCAGAAGCACCAAGGGTACTTTCTTTTAGCACATAAAATTGCAAAATAAAACAAAATAAAACAAAACAAACAAAAACAAAAAATCAATCATGTTCCAGAACACTTAAAGGGCTGTTTAAAAAAAAAAAAACGTAATGTGTAAAAACTGAGTGCCACTTTTACAGCCACAGCATGTAAACACAAAACCCGGACTGTGAAATCTCAGCTCGCAGCTGGTTGACAAGATTTTTACAGAGTGGAGCGAAGAAACGGACGATGAAAAAGCGGCTGAGCGAGACACTATTAAGCGAGACACTTTACTATTTCTTTTAATATTTCTGGTAAGATTTTAAATCCAAAGTTTTATCTTCGGATGACAAGGAATAATAGATAATCCTGGGAGACAGAGGGGCGCAGCATGATAGAAGAAATGTAAATACACTCTATAAAACTTATAGAATGCCTCTAAGAAAACAGAAAACAAGTGGGAATTAACTCTGTGAATTAATACAGGATATTTTTTTATACATGTTTTGTAGTTATCAAACACTTTGGGACTAAAGAAGACAGGTAAAAGTAAGGACAAGTGGCCTTAGATTCCTGTGAGCCTAGGGCCCTTTACTTATCAATAGACAGCACAAGGAGCACACAAGATTAGTGATTATTTCCTACGTCTGCAGTCTCAACTGCGTCTGCAGTCTCAATTGCAATGCTGCAGGGCAAACATGTGTTCCTTGATTTTTATCTAAAAATGCAACAACAAGAGAAGGTTGCTGACGATCTCAAATGTGATAGCACAAACAAGGGCACCCTTTCAGACTTAACTTATAGACTTCTGTGCAGAAAGCATTCATGTGAAGCCCTGCCACCTTGCGTTTGGCTTCACTGGTCATAATGGACACTCAGGTTGTTTATAATGACACTCTTGGCTTTCACCTTTCATGAAATACTGAATAAAATTAACTTTGGACGATGGACTTGACAATAAAATCCCATTGTCAAGTCTCAGCACCATGTATGATGCTGAGAAACAGACGTAAGGTGATGAGACTCCATCTCATACTCTTAGCTTAAAGTTTTCTTTCTTTTAACTTAACCTGTAGAATCGTCCTAATCGACTTGCCTGAGCTTCTCTTCCAATGAACTGTCTCAGTATTTGGACTTTTGAGCAACATTCAAAGCTACTTAGAGCATCTTGAAAGTCTTTCTGTGGTTTTTCACAGTATTGAATGGGAGGTGCATTCTCTAAAAATAAAAACCACCAGATTCTTATCATTCTACTGACAAGCATTAACTTTCACAAAACAAATCCTGCTTTGTGCAGCATTATTTACCAGGTAAACATTTAACATTGACTGTAACACCGAGATGAACAACGCAATTATGGACGTGTGATGTTACCCCTAATTACGCCTACAGGGGTTACACTGAGAACTGTTTGTCTGAGTCACTCCTTACCGATGCCTCTGGCACATCATCTTCTGCAGTGGACTTCTACATGGCACATTCGACTCATTGCTGAGAGGCAAGAGGATGAATGCTACTTTTATTTTTCTCACCAAGACACTAAAAAGCTTTGTGAGTTTCCTGGACAAGAAAAAAAAAAAAAAAAGAAGAAGAAGAAAATGTGTCTGTAACTGTGAACAGCACATGTTTATTGACTCAATGGGACAAGGGCTGTCAGCATCAACACATCAATTTAGTAACTGTCTAATTCTGCTGACTTGTGTGAACGTGTGCGTGTATGTGGGCGAGTGTGCAAGCGTGCATGCGTGTTGTCTTTGTTGTTTTTCCTTAAAAAGTGTCAGTGCCTCCTCTGGCTGCTATGTAATACAGATCTACTGTACTGACAGATTTCCTGCATCACATGGTTGTCTGTAACGTTGATGACGAATTTGATGGAAAGATCAGTAGTGCGTCGCTACACTGGGACAGTCTTAATGATTTAAAAGTCAGTGTTTTTTTCTGTGACATTGAGTACATGGCTTTTTAAAGATCACCCTCAAGGGACCAAAGAGCCTCACAGGACACCAGCCTGACTCAGTGAAATCTGGCCCTGTGTTTCTGTAATGAAATATCAGTTTATATGTGACAGGAGGCAAAGATTGAAAACACTGTATTATTTATTTCAAACCAGTTTGTGTTTTCTGTTACCTATTTATTGTTCAGTTACTGTGCTTTTATTCTGAAAAAAAAACAACAACAATCGAATGGGAAGCGATCAGAGACTGAAAAGACTGTACAGAGTTTTAATATCTTGAACAAGAGCAACATTGACTTCTGCTGTCAACCTCTTGCTTTGTGAGACTGAGCTATATTTAAACTCGGGGTGGGGGGGGGGAGGCGCATTTGTGTTGAACTGAAGGAACATGAACTTTGAGTTATGTGCATACAATGCAACATTTATTCATCATTGTTTCATCTAGTTATAGTACAGTGAAATGTTCAATCAGAGATACAAGCACATGCATTGATGTACAATCTATATCGCAACAGAAAAATGTGTCCTCACCAGTGCTACTGCTGTCAGATGTCTCCTGAAAAAGGAATGAAACATGAAAATGTCAATAGCAACCATAGCCAGTTTCATTTGGATGATTTGCAGTGCATTAAGGCTCCAATCCATATCACACAGAGCTGCTGGGAGATTTAAATAACTGATGAAACCAAATGGTTGCAAGCAAGAGCTCTGTGCACTTATACAACTGTTCCCTGTCCTCGTTTAAAATGATTGTTTTCTCTCCAGTAATACAAACAGCTATAGCAACTCAATTATGACAAAAATAGCCACAGAGGTCATGGATTCATGGCTGCTTCCAATAAATATGAGTTGCAATGCTGCTCAAACTTACCATCCATGGCTTTATGTGGTGAGACAGCTGCTTTGTTTGTTTTTTGTTTTTTTTAAAAGTAAGAATTATAGCTTAAAGGTGACAGATGCAGTATTCCGCCTGTTGATCACCATATCCTTTTCCCGGAAACCGCCTGAATTGTCTTTTCCCCAACTGTGTTTGGACCAAACTGCCTGGTCTGAGCTTTGCAATCTTCTATCTCCCATCTGTCATCATCTACTTCCAGTTTGGAAATAAAGCTGCTTGAAAAAGCACAAGTCATTCCCCAGTTCGTTTGTTTTATATCTCTTCACATGAAACAATAACAATAATAATAACAACAATAATAAGAATAATAATAAATCGTTTCCAGACAGAGAATTAGCAGTAAGTTGTTTCACAAATCTGTGATGTTTTCCTGGCATACGTGTCAAACCAAAGCGCAATGCAAAGCAATTTCCAGCCATTATGAAATAGCCTTAAATGACAACACAACTTGGGGAAATAGTCCATAACACTGTGGGTTGATGGCTGTTCAAGATGTCACTACAAAATCTCCTATCACAGTAGGACATGAGAAGTAGGCCATAATAGAAACAGCATAATGTCACCTACTGCCAGCGAACACAGAGGAAGTCTATAAGGAGTTAGAGCATGTTCCCAAATATCACACACGCTCACATGCACACACACACACACACACACACACACACACACACACACACACACACACACACACACACATTACCTGTAGTAAAACCACAGCTCACTGTAACTGGTAACCAGGTAAATCCTTTGACCCACAGGCTCCTTTTCTTTTTCAAGTGCAAAAACATGCACAGCCTTGACAATGAAATGCACAAAATTCAGCAATTTCACCTCCACACACAGTATGGAAACATCAAAGTTGGAGGGACTTGTGTACCTCTTTGCAGCTCTGAGCGAAGCTCATAGCCATGCTTTGACGAGGGAAGAGTTTCCAAATGGACGAAGGCTGGCAGGGCCACAGTCGAGGCTTGTAACGTGTCGTCAGAGGATTTTTCTGGAACGACTGAGCAAGCTGCTCAACCTTCTTCAGTCGATCCCCCCACTTACTCATCTTCAAGTCCGTATTAATCTTCAATTAGCAAATTCTCTGTGGTACTCACTCAAGGACAGTTTCACTCAGTGATCCTTAGTTATCCTGTCATTCTTCAACCTGAAAAAAAAAACAACTACACATTGCATATTGATTAGATGGAGCTGTGCACTTCAGTTTAACAACAATGTAACCTATATGAACTTATAAACTGGCGACTACCGGTAAGTGCATGCTGGGTATATAAAAGCTGACAAGCTACAAGGGGTCACCACAGCATGTAGTGTGATTTCACTGTATTAACCACATCTGTATAAAAATTAGAAGCAACAAAAGGTTTATTCTATCTATCTGTTACACTAGTTGGCTCAGACTTATTAATGTATGTTATATAACATGTTGCAGATAAATTCACATTTTAACTATGAGTTTTTACAAGAAATGACGACTACTTTTAACTGTAAAATTCAAGCATGAAAAGAAGAACAACATCTGGAATGGAGTACGTAACAGTAACAGTAGGTAAAGATGAGACACAGTCCACATATTCAGTTACTGTACTGAAGTACAGATTTGAAAAACCTGAATTTTACTTGAGTATGAGTTTTGACTCGTTCTATCTGCTCAATATTTTCAGATTGATTACAATTTAAAACATCTTCAAAAACATGTAACTGTCGAAGAAATAAGACAGAGTCAGATTAGACTCCAATATGCCATCTGTTTTTATTTTTTAACTGTTAACAAGCTCAGAACTTTTATGTGATCATCTTCACAATTCAATAAACACCTGAACAAGCAGACAGTATCCACATGGACAGCTTCAATGTGAAAGTGTGTGTCCACGCAGAAAAACATAAAATAGCTTTTCTATATTTATTATAATGTTCGTGACATCCAAATGGGATGTGCTTCAGAGCTAACTGTGAACTTGTGTACTTTTCTTCATATCTGGCAGTTGAGCATTCGTAGAATATAAAAATAGGCAAATATGTTATACAGTTATAAATCTTCTGTCCTAGTCTGAGTCCTGCTGCACATCTGCCTGATATGTGAGTCATTTTACTATAAAAAGTCAAAAATATTTTACGTGTAATGTTGTATTTTCCAAGTATGAGTACTTGTTAAGTACTTGTAAATACTTGTTCAGCCACTGTAATCTATCTACTACCTATTTGTACACAGGCACAGTTCTACGCTCTAAGTGAACTGCAGTGAAACAGCGCCAATTAAGTTAGCTCGCATTAACTTTGAAGTGAGATAAAGTCTCTAAGGTTTAAGAAATTAATTAAATTGTTTTACCGTTGTGTTTATGTCAAATTGTCCACCCAGTGTCTCGTCACTCGGTCCAAACGAATGGTTACTACAGATGTAAACAGACGTGCGGAACGTCACGTCTTGTTTTTCGTTTTTGGCGCGTCGGGAACCGGAAATGAGACTGCTTCCTTATACAAGACCGGAGAATGCTATTGGCAGCCAGAAAGAGCAGTTTTTCTGACCTTCATATTTCTTATTATTAAAGTCTGAAGTGTTTATACATACAAAAGCGCTTAATATTCAGTATTGTCAGTATCGTAAACAGCAACAGCACATGATTTACACTTCCTGGATTAAAACTGTGTTTTAACAAAAATAAGCTTTGATTTGAACTATATTACAACATTTTAAACGTAATATAAAGTTTTTTATTATTTTCTGTCTTACATAATTTCCTCCGCCCCACCTCCCCAAATCATCTGTTAACTGTAATTCACCATATGTTTTGGAAATCTGAGGACAGTTTCATCAGCCAGATTCAGTCCTGTTGAATCAAGAAATCATATAACCACAAACCCAGCAGTGTGGCTGAATTCATTCTAAAATTAGCTAAAATTCATCCACAGTGATGTGAAAGACTCACTGCCAGTCATCACAAATATGTGGCACAACTAGTTATATATTTGGGCACTGACACAAGTTTTGTTCTTTTAACAGTTTACTTACACATAGTCCAAATATTGTTATATAATGGCCATAATGTGTAGACTTTGAGCTTTCATTTGAGGGTATCCACATTCAGATTGGATGTAGGGTTTATGAGTTTCTCCTCCTTAACTTGTGCCACCCTTTTTTAAAGGGTCCAAAAATAATTGGACAATTGACTCAAAGGCTATTTATGAGCAGCTGTGAGCAATTCTTTGTTGTTGTTATCAATCAAAAAGATAAAAGACTTGGAGTTGATTTGAGGTGTGGTGCTTGCATTTGGAAGATTTTGCTGTCAAAAGAGCTCTCCATGCAGGTGAAGAGCTTAGCCATCCTTAGGCTGTGAAAACAGAAAAAACAATTCAAGAAACTGCTGCAATATTAGGAGTGGAAAGATCTACAATTTTGTCATGCTGGCCAGTCACAGGAGCACGTTCAGTGAGAGCCTGAGATTACCCAAATGCACCACTGAATGACACAGGAAATCATTCCTGCCTGTGACTATATCCCTGTACAACTAGTCCATCTAATGCACAGTACACAGTGCAATAGTTACACCCTTTTGCACATCCTCAGCAGTGGACATAACAAATAACAAGTTTTACATTGTTTTTTTTATAGTAAAACCTCAACCATTGATATTTCACCTCTGTAATATTCTGGTTATTTATAATTGAGCGATTTTTTAAAATATATTAGAGCTGTTTCATATATTTTGTAAACTTTGTAATATATTGCAATATTTAATTCAGTTCAGTCTGTTACTGTTGTTACTGTTGTTGACTTGGAGCAACTGTAACCACATAAATTCCTTAGGGATTAATAAAGTATTGTAATTCTGTTTTCAGCAGGATAATGCATCTTGCCACAAAGTAAAAAAATGGTTCAGGAATGGTTTGAGGATCACAACAATGAGTTTTATGTGTTGACTCAAACTCATTTTTTGAGTCAACACCACAGTTGAGCATCTGCGGGATGTGCTGGAAAACAAGTCCGATGCATGGAGATTCATGTCAGGCTTATGCAAAACATATGAAACTCTATCTAATCTCTACGTCTGGTACTGCTTGAATCCACAGCACTCCCCCCGTCCACTTACTCAAACTGAACAGTTTTGCAATGTGCTGTCAAAGTGCTCTGCAAACCTAAGTTTTAGCACACATGTTTTACTACAAAGCAAGGGAGGGCGTGAGTGGAAAGTAGGAAACAGAACATGATCTTGCTCAGCAGGAATTTACTCTTAACAAGCACCAGGGAACAGCACAGAAAACAATGCTACATACAGTGGAAAGTCATCAGGTATGTGTGCATTAAAAAGCGTTTAGCTTAATGCTTTTCCAGATATATCATATGAAGAGCATCAAGTGATTACTTCACTATTATTTTATATTAAGTTTATATTTAAAAAAAATGATTGTTATATTCCTTCCATGCTGAATGCCGATATGTCACACTGAAAGGTTTATAAGTGGGTAGATCATGACATTACTTACTGTCAAAGCAAAAGCATGTAGTTAGGTTAATGTGTTAAGTTACTACTCAGTGACTTGTCACACTGTTTGGTGCATTTTCATTCCTGTAACTTTAAGATGTCCAGCTAGGACTGCTGGAGTCTCCTGTTGACTTTAGATAAAGCCTGCATGGAAGAATTACTGAGTTATTTGGCCCCATCAGCTATACTGAAATTATGTTAGAACACAGAACAATGATCGCTGGTTTAAAGGGGCTAAACTATTTAACCATTACTCTGGCTATAAAACATTTTACACCAAACCTGAACAAGCTTACAGTCTTACAGGAACTCAGTAGCTTACGCATAATAAATAACTGAACTGGACGACTGGTCCCTCAGTGCCATTTGACTTCCTTCCGCAGGAAAGACTAAGAAGACATTTTGATTAATTTCTCCACACCCTGCCGTGTTGCCTACAGTTTGATGCAGACTCTTTCTGAGTTGCTAACACAAGTATACTCTTCTTGCTTCAGGTATGTGCCTTTCAATCTTTCCAACATCTAAAATTTTAAACTTGTCAAATTCCAAAGAAACCAAACAACTAACAGATCATTTACATTTTTCTGTCCACATGTTATCCCGCACTGCTTTCTTGCAGAAGAAGAGGACAAAAAAATGGGGTACAGAAGAGAAGTGCTTCTTGCTGCAATAATTTTCACAGCTGTCTGCTACAAAGTAAGAATTGTGTTTCAAATATTAGAAGGTTATAAAAATTCTTCACTTTAAAATGTGTTTTTAAATGTGAGACGCCTCAATTAAAGGTGACCGCACAACATACAAGACTACTGGATGTCCAAAAGACCACAGATGTTGTAGATGACCAGTACGATGGATGCCGTGAAGAGGCCATGAAGAAGCTGATCGAGTCAGACGTGTTAAAAAAAGAACTAAGCAAGAGTGAAGGATTTCAGAAAGCCTGGACTAAAAGTAAGGAGTGTTCAAAGAAGATCCCAGGAGGACAAAAAGAGCATACTGCTGCACTTTCAGTCTATCTTAATGGGGATCGGACTTTCATTAACTCACTGAACAATGCAATAGAGACAATGGGTGGAAATGTTAGCATCTATGAAAACCACTTCCACTTCAAGTCTCTTCATTTCCTGCTGATGGACGCCATGAGGCTGCTGAAGCCAAAGCAGTGCAAGAACTTTTATGTTTTTCAAGATGGTCAAAACCAACAACAGAAAGGCTCCACAGTCAGATTTACAAGTTTCACCTCAGCTTATTCAGACTATGAAGAGCTAAAGAGACTTGAAGACGTCAGTGAGAACACGATTTTAAATCTCACTTCTTGCTTCTTTGTCAACCTGAAAGACTATGTGTGCGGCCAAGAACAGGATGAAATACTCTTATCTCCAGCAGAAGTTTTCACTGTGGAACGAGTCGAAACCAAAACTACGTCGGATGATGACGAATACCATGAGATTGTTTTGAAACATTCAG
>VURO01018667.1:0-17108 GCA_015108175.1 Pelvicachromis taeniatus | reverse complement strand
GAATTCTTTTGCTGACTCTTAAGATGTTTTCTTCCAAGTTTGCCCTGTATTTGGCTCCATCCATCTTCCCATCAGCTCTGACCAGCTTCCCTGTCCCTGCTGAAGAGAAGCACCCCCAGAGCATGATGCTACCACCACCATATTTGCCAGTGGGAATGGTGTGTTCAGAGTGATGTGCAGTATTAAGTTTTTTTGCATTTTGGCCAGAAAGTTCAATTGTGGTCGCATGTGACCAAAGCACCTTCTTCCACATTTGCTGTGTCCCACGAGCATACAGCTTAAGTGTGAAATGTGAGCATTGCAGGCATTCACCCAGCATTTTGTTACGAAATGCACATTTTCTAGTTAAGGTTAGTTTTTATCATGTGAGACTTTCATCAAAAAATTAAACCCACTTTATCCTGTAAAATCTTTGAACGTCTTATTCAGCTTCTATCACAACACACCTGGACTATTGCTCTTCGCTCTATAGTGGCCTTAGCAAAGCTTCCCTTAATCGCCCAGACCAAAATGCTTGTGTTCGTCCCTGCAAACGCAAGCACTTTTCCCCCATCCTGTCATCCCTCCACTAACTTCCTGTTCACTTTTGGACCCATTTTAAGATTTTATTATTTGTTTTGAAACTTTTAATGGATCAGTGCCACCATACATAACTGAACTCCTAACTACATATGTTCCCTCAAGATCGCTGAGGTCCACGGACCAGCTGCTCCTGCTGTTCCTAAACCCGGCTGAAAACCAGGGACAAGCATTTTCTGTTATTTATGTTCAGCATGGCTCATCATTCAACAAAACGGTGGTTTTATAATATAAGTAAATTACTCTGAGAGGAAGAGAGAAATCAACTTTGCGTATAAAACTCAAAGACATTCAACGTATTTAAAACGTTTAAAATATAGGATGTTTAGCTAATAAGCAAACATATTAGTATTTCCTTATTTGGGTAACTCACAGCAGTGACATATGATGACTTCTAAGTTATAATCTTTATATTTTACATCATTTTATACACCAAGCAATCACACTGGTTTAGCATACTCTTAAAAGCACTGTTTCTGGGAATGTGTTTTTTGCTTTCTTGCTGAGTTAGAGAAGAAAGAGCACAATTTTTCATTTGAAAAATCATAATCAATCAAGCTTGGGATAAATACACAATCCAACCAAGACAGGAAGCAGGGGAAAACAGCCAGACTGACTTTGTCCAAACACAAACGTAAATTCACTTAAGATGCCTGATTGACACACCAAGTTTGTCTCATCAGTGGCACAAATCAATCTGAAAAAACAAACCAAAAAACCATCAGTTTGTGGTTTAAAGGGCTGCCATGTTCAGGCTAGGTGTAGTGAGCTCTAGTCTCATATTTAAGCTCAGATGAAAAATTGATGCCTCCTTAATGTCTAACCCTTGCCAAGAGAACAAATAAGCGTATTTCCTGAAAGTAAATGCAATATAAAACACATTTATGAGTCCTTGCTGCATTGAACCTCAAAACACATTAAAGATTAAAACATGTATGAAATTGCCTGTCCCAGTTTTGTATGTATTACTGTAGAGTGTGTCATTACACATTCTTTTGGCAAGAAGGAAAGTAGATAGTGAGAATTATGGCATTATTATTTTAGAGATGAGACTTTCGAGCACTCCTGTAAAGAAATACAGACTTAATAACAAAAAATAATCATCACCGTCACTACTTTGGAAAAGCTGAGATGATGGTCATGACATGATGACCATCGCCATGTGTGGGCCGGGTCCCATGTAGTACGCTAAAAGTCTTACACATATACAGTATGTGAAACATGACTCCGCCTAGGCTGCTTTATCATTGCTGCTTTTCTATATTCTCTTGGCAGGACATCTCATTCATCCAGCAAATTAAATGTAAAAATGAGAAATCATTGTGCCTGCAGGGATTTCGGTCCCTCTCTGCAATGTGTTCTGCGGCAGCACTAAGAAATTATTCATACAAAGGGCAGAAGACAGTAAGAGTGGTTTACATTACCTCCCCTGTAGATGACGCAAGGTGGCAACCTCCTTTAGGCTCCCAAAATCATTCCTCGCTGCTAAAAGAAGGTAAATGCAGACTAGTGCTGGGTAAAATGGCCATAAAATATTGTCACAGCACTAATATTAATGTTTACTATGCATACGCTCAGGCGGTTTGGGTGTTTATTGCTTACAAGATAGGATAACAATCATATTAATAATGATAATACTAATAGACAAAGAAGAAGAATAGTTTCTAAAATCAACATCTTTGAACATTCACATCATAAAATCACACACCTCATCAAACAAAAGATCGGCATCTCCCACTGAACATTTTAGCTGCCCCTGTGAAATTAATCAAAATAAATTGCAACCTCAAATATGATTTTTGTCTTTTTGATCTTTGATCAAACATCTTACTCCCAGACTGATGCTGGCAGGAGTTATAATCAAAATAATCAAAATGATAGGACAGCCTTCATATCACAATATCCCATCTTTTTATTTAGCTTTGATTCTTTATGCTTTGCCATGCCGCAGAAATAAGCGGTGATTCTGGGCTATGAGGGGTCATGTGCTCTTAAAACCACAGGAGATAAAGAAGAAATTCACTTTTACTGCATGTCCAGATTAATTTCTCTGAGACAACGCCCCAAGGAGCAATATGAGGGCATCGTCCACGCTTGTATAGGCATAATCTGCAAATTAAAGAGTCCTTGAAAACCCTCAGTAGGAGTCTGAATGCTGCAGGACTGGCCACTCACTAAAAGTTAGTGTCACTGGCTCATAGTCTTACTGAGGGCGCAGACTGTCCATGTTTCTCACAGGGACAGTGCAGAATGTAAAGAAGCATCCACTTAATGTACAGTAAAGTTGCACACAGAAGAGGAATTCAGATATGTTATCAGAAGAGCTTGGCCCTTTGTTTGTTGACTTACTGACCTGTCATGTCACCTGCACCATTTTTTGTGTTGTATGAGTAACTTCAGGTAGCATTTAAATGGTTGTCTGTCAATGTGTTAACCCTGCGACAGACTGGCGACCTGTCCAGGGTGTACCCTGCCTCTTGCACTATTGGTGAAATTCCTTCACCAATAGTGACTGGACAGCAAGTTAACTGCAAAACAACATAGTCACTGATAACCTTACTTAACCAGAATATAACCAGTTGGCAACCAGGTACGACAAGTCTCCTATTGCAGATTTGTTGCAGATAAGTTGTGCTTACTGGTGCAGACTGATTTAGACAGTGTCTATAAATTATTTTGAAGTTATTTACAAACCTTTGCAACTCTGTCAGTCTCCAGTAGTTTGGAGACCGGTTGCCTCTCACCAGGTAACCTGTGCAATCACCTTGTGATCGAAAATGATTGAAAAGAAGTTGCCGACCTGTTTTATTTTTTCTCCAGTGTGACTGAGCCATCATCCACTTCAGGGACATGGGGTTGCTGGAGACTTTTCAAGATGACCTTTGGTTTAGATGCGGGATACATCTGTTTTTCACAGAGCGCCAAACCATGTTAAACAGTTACATCCACAGTTTCGACCAATTTAAATTCAACAATTTTCTCAATATAAATGCCTTTGGGCGCTTGGGGAGAACACACAGAACCTTCTTGATGTGAGGTGATTGTCCTAATTAGCAAAGCTTGATTATAAATGTATGTATGTAAATAGAGAATAGAAGTTACATCTTGTGCTCCTAGTCATTTTTTTCTTTTTTGCCTCATTTAGATTCACTACTAAACATAAATGCGGGTCTGTGGTTCTCTCAAAAGATTATTCTGTCGTATGGAGGTTCAAAAAGTTCATACAAAGGGCACAGATTATCAATTTGCAGAAAAAAAAGTAACTTTAAAGAATTTATGAATAAATTAACAAGGAAAAAAAGATGCTGTCGCCTTGTCACAGAACAGATCCAACAAAAGTCCAAAGAGAAAGATAAACTAACACAGAATATAAAACCTAAATTCAAAGAACTAAGCATAAACGTAAAGGAGATAAGCAGGGAGAGGTAAGCAGGGGTTTATTAAGAGCCAAAATGACAAACAACATGTTGGACTTTAAATACAGAGGACTTATTGAGCACATAAGAAAACAACAAACAACAACTTGGACTGGAATATAAAATACAGGGAGGCTTAGAAGCAACTAACAACTACAGAATTTCCTGTTTCATAGCTGTCACACAATCATAATTTTGAGAAGACAAAAATGAAACGGCACATTTCCAGATTTGGCAGTTTTCCACAGTTTTTTGTTTGTTTGTTTGTTTGTTTTAAAATTATCTAATTATCTATAAACATTTCTTGGTTTTTGTATTCCGGTAAAACTGTCCCTCCCTCAGCACAGTTAGATAAAAACCAGCAGGGCACCGAGTTTGGTAGGTTTAGATCGTTTATAAAACTAAATTACAACAATTATTCGTAATAAAAGTTGTGTGTATTTATTTGATATATGAATTTGATGTTCTTGCTTAGCCACAAGGATCTGAGGTTCCCTAATTGCACCAATTAAACAAGACATAAATGGTAAGGTTTATGGTTGTTGTTTTTTTCGTGCCTTATATTCACACCATTACTCGTGATTGTCATAATTGCACTGTTCATTGTTGGTCCAGTAAGAAGTGCAGCTAGTAGGACGAAAACAACTTTGCTGTTGTTAAACTGATAAAAATACATTTGATGGATTGGAACAATCAAGAGTGCAATATAGTGTGTATTCCTGTTGTAATCTTGTAAGTTTCAAGAATAAAGGCAACTCAAGAACGTATGAGGTGTAGCATTTGGGGAGGTTTAAAGTGCTTTGCGAACTATATCGTCAGACTCAGCAAGGCACTAACAGCGCCTACTTACTTGCATGAAGCCTCCACAGTGGCAGTGACGCACAAGCTGTGTGGTCCTCAGGACAGGACTGTTGTAACAGCATGTTAAAGAGATGGCAGTGGGTGGGCAAACATAAAAATGTGGACAAGATAACCTAACACAGGCTATGGAGAGCTGTATGGGGGAGTGTTCATGTTAAACTTGTTGAGAAACAGCCTCAAATGATTTGTTCTGCCTCAGCTCCCCTCTCCCTTACTGCTGGTAGCAATCTTCATCCCACATATGTATAAAACCTTAACTGCTCAGCTACAGTTATTTTACACCCCGTTACTAAGATGAGAAGATGCTGTACTGTAACATGCTTATGATAATGTGCTCAGCAGTTTGATGTCTCACAAAAAAGGAGGTTAACACAGCCAACATCAAAGGCAGTTAATGTTAAAAAAAAAAAAAAAAGAAGTAGAGTAAAATACAGTTGGGTAGCCAAAACCATTATAGTCACATACACCAAAAATGTCACAGCACTAAAAAAATGTACAAAATGTAATAGTAAAGAAAAAGAGAGAACACCTAAAATAGAGCTTTATTTATAGTAAAAACAGATTCATAGCAATGCTAAAGTTCGAACTTTCTTAGTGGGATCAGAAGTGTCATGTTCTGATTGCCCTTTAGCTTGCTTCAGTATAGAAAACCACATTTACAGGTAAACGAGTAAAGCATGGTTTCCACATATTTGTCTTGCACTGTAATACGTTGACTTTATAAATGACTAAATATTGTTTGAAATATCAATGTGAATTTGTAGCACTAGCTTAAATGTGACTGTCTCACAGTGTTCTTGACAGTATTTCTACTTGACTATTAGCTAGCCTGTGCAGCAGTGACACTACCACCGCCTGACATGATAAAGATAGAGTGAATGGGAGGTGACAAGTTGAGACAACTGGTTGTATTTGTGCTCAAGCTCTCTAGCTACCCACCAATGCCAATCAGAAGTGAGTCATGCAGCAACTTTTTATTCTTGTCAGGGGGGGTTGTCAGATTTTGTTGGACTGGGGATAGCAGATGTGTTTTGAAGGATGAGAAGTGCAGTTCAGGCCATAAATAACATTAGGCTGGATGGGCTAGGTGGACTTGATTCCACTTGAGTAGCAAACTGGACTGGTGCTGGAGATTTACCAGTCTGTGGTCATTATTGGCATCAGCTAGAGGGGTAGCATCAGTGCCAGAGATGCCAGCACAATCAATATACCCATTCACTAAGCTGTAACTCTAGTTGATGAACACATGGAGATATTTGAGTCAGTACAGTCTGGGTCAGTGAAGAAACTATCATCTCTACTGAGTTGAAACTCACTTTCCTACAGAGTTATTCAGCTCAGCTTAGTTAATGCCACCGACTGTCCAGTTTTTGCTCAAATCCGAAATCCTTGGGTTTTTTTTTTGGTTGGGTTTCTTTTTTTAATTGGGGGGTTTTTTTGGTCTTTTTTTTGGTAAAAAAAAGTGCAGAATTCATGGTTCCATTAATTACAGCAAGTCATCCAGGCCCTGACGGCGCAAAGCAGCTTCAGACCGTCACTCTGTGACCACTGTGGCTGACATTGGTATTATGTTATTTTAGCAAATCATTCAGTTTTGATGCGATCAAATGCATCAAAACTGCATTTTGTATTTTATCTGGTTATATTTGTCTAATGTTTGTATTTGCCCCACTAAGAAATGGGGCAAATACTTATGCCACTGTATATATAAAGAAATATAAAGGGATACACATTCATGAAGTGCCTTGAGCAGCTGGTCAGAAAACACATCTGCTCCTCCCCGACGTCCTGGACCCTCTTCAATTTGCCCACAGAAGGAGCAGAGCCATGGACGACACCGTCGCCTTGGCAACACACACTGCCCTCACCCATCTGGAAAACGGGAACACCCTTCCTCCTCGCTCACTGAAAAGACAGTAAGCGAGTTCTTAGTGCACTCTTGTGCTCCTTTTTCACTTCCAACAACATTATCATTAAGTTTGCTGGCAATAGGACCGTTGTTGACAATGATGAGACAGCCTACAGAGCTTCACTTGGACATCAGGGACAGAAAGGCCCCTCATTGCTCCTGAACCTTCCACAGAAGCACAATCGACAGCCTGGCGACAAGCTGTATGACAGTTTTGGAAAGGAAGTTGCTTACCTAAAATCTGGAAATCACTACAAAGAGTGGGGGAGCCATCAGAGATCATCACTGCCAAGAGCTATCCCGCCATTAAAGAGATCTGCCTCTACCGGGGTATGTGTAAGGCCAACAAAATTTTTAAGGATCGTAGCCATCCAGCAAACCAGCTATTCTCCTTGTTACCCCCAGGCCTGAGTATGGCTGCACCGAATACTAGATTGAAGAACATTTTTTAGTATCAAGCAATGAGACTCTTCAACTGCAGCCTCAGTCATGCATTGGTGCATTACTGCAGTACAATATGTAACAGTATTATTTAATCAGTCACTGGTACTGCTGCTTATAACTGTGAGTTTACTCATGTGCAATAATTCTCCATACTCCTGGGAATCTATCTAATTCTTCTAAACTACTAACCTCAGTATTTACTTTAAAATCCATGTTGCATCCATAAGTCTTCTCCTAGCAAAGGTTGGTAGTTCCTGCTGTATCTTTTACTGTAAGCTGCTGGAACTACACCTCAAGGATGGCATTTTAGAGCTGCAGCAATGAATAAATATCAAATATCAATCAATATCAATATCAAAAATTTGTTAACCTAATTTATTAACCTTCTGTGGTCGATGGACGCAAAGCAAAGCAAACAGGTCATTCACATTGATGAGCCCACAGACTTGAATGACTTGAATCCTCAGTTCATATTTGCTTTAAAGGACTTTTTGGCACTTTTAAATTCATGATTTTTCATAGTTCCCATTCTCGTTAATTTAATTTTCGGATACAGCAGGCAGCACTCATCAGTTACTGCTTATGTAGATTTCTCATAAAAAATGTAATCACATTCCCTCGCTAATGATTCAGCGGCAGAAGTGATTTGTTACATTACATGTTAGACTCAGAACAACTTCATCAAAGGTGCCCTTAAAGAACTTCAAAGACTTCACACCCGCTTGCCTCATCTTCTGTATTTAACACTTGAAGGAAAAGAAAACAAGGTATTTTGGTTTTAATAAGAAGTCTGTAAAGTCTGGATTTCGAATGTTTACTAAACACAAATTCCTTAGCTCCAGTGACTGCACAAAGCAATTAAGAAGTCCCATCCTAAGTGTGAAGACGTGCGTTCATACACCGACCCACTCAAAACCCACGTGACTCCATAAGCTCTTACCGGCAAAGCCTTTATTATGTTGCTGACATGAACGCGGACAGCTGGAGACACAACGGCCAAGTAGTCATTCCTGTTATACTTCTTTGAAGTCCACTTGAAGTCCGCCACCTGGGGTGCGTGCGTAGTTGGTGCATTGAAATGTAAATTCTTCACAGATGATTGTGTGTGGTCACAAAAACATTGCTAGGCACCTGGATGTCCGCATAGACCCTTGTGCTCAGAATTTGATGATGAAATTTACGTCACTCGCACCACAGCGGACTCACATAATCAATGCATAAGAAGATACACTGTGGAAACGAGAAAACATTGTAATTGGCGTTCTTATCTCATTTACAACACATGAATTATACAGACCACTGAAGTAAACCTTTTACTAACATAGTGTAAAGATTACAGTACGTAGCTTATCACATTATCGATGCAGCATCATAGTATGAATGATAGTAGGTAATACACGCAGCCACAAGCCAAATGGAAAAACTAATGAGCATTTAGGAGCTAAAGTGCCTGATTTTCCCTTCATGACGCAGTAGAGACCAAAATAGGACAAAAACGATTGGGCTTTTAGCGGTCAGAGGGCTGAAAACAGCTGCTGGGAATGATTGCTGTTGGGTTCCTCTATGCATTTTCCTTCTCCAATTCAGGATTGCAGGTGGCCTGGATACCAGCTATCGTATGGTGAGAGGCCTGGCCAGGTTGGTTTAAGGCGAAGATTAAAACCGAAAGAAATTCATGCTCAGATTCACACCTATAACAAACATGTCTTTGGACTTGCACCTCCTGAACATGCAACATCCACACAGAAAGATGATGGATTTGTACCTGCATGCTGCCCAAAGAAGAGTTAAGCCATAGCTAAAGAATAATTATAAACTCATTACTTTTAAAATTTAAAATATGTATGGAAATGAGAGCAGTCCCAATAGTGGTAGGTTTTCTAACCCTGCGAAGCCTTGATTTGTGGCTAGTAACTGTATCTATGCAATATAAGTTACAGCCAAAGAAATTAAGATGCTGCACATTAAAGTCCTGAACCACCAAGCCCAAGTTCATCACATGTTAGGTTTTAAAAGCAACTGGTGAAATACGTTAAATACTAATGAGACTTCTTATTAAAAAGAAAGGGTAATCATATGGTTATTTCTAGCTCAACTGGGAGCTTGATTCATAATAAAATGGGCAATTTCACCTAAGTCCCCCCTCAGGGTAACTTGTAAACTAAAGAGGGATTTGATGTGAGGGGTATGAGAGCTGTGATGGTGTGTTATCAGCTGAGTAATTTGCTCTTGTATAAACATGAATTACTGTTATCTAAGTGCCCCCTGACAGCCGATTGGCTCCTCATTAGGCCTGTGTAAAATGAGATTAGCAACGAGACTCTAAATTATGATCCAATCCCAGAACACATAATCTCTCATATGCATATACCCTTTGTGTGTCTCTCCACTTCATCTATTTCTGCCGTCCTTTTATTTTTTTTTTAACCTCTGTGTCTTCCCCTGCGGCTGATCGTTCCTCGTCTTAGCATCTCTCCTCTCTTGACCTCTTACCTTTTCTCTCTTTTTTTTTTCCTGCCCCACCGACTTCACTCTCAGAGTGTAACTGCAGTGGGAGATCAGACCAATGTGTGTTTGACATGGAAGAGTACCGGAGCACTGGCAGTGGGGGGCGCTGTGTGAGCTGTAGAGACAACACTGATGGGCCCCACTGTGAGCGCTGCAGAGGCAGCTACTACCGGAAATCTACAGAAGAGCCCTGCCTACCCTGCAACTGCAATGTCAATGGTAAGCTGCAGACACAAAAATCTCAATTGTTTTGACAATAACTGAATCCCTAATTATGATCCATGCCAATGTCATTACTCGCTACTTTTGTTTTCTCCTGCATGAGAAAATTTAATTATGTTTAAATTGGAATGCTGTACTGGCACAAAAAAAAGCACCATATGCAAGCTTTAGCTATAGATGAATGGGACTCATAGGATTAATTTTACAAATTTTATGGCCAATGTTTTTAAAAAATTAATGGCACTGCATTAATATTTTCTACGTCCCATCAGCTCACCAACCTTGCCTAGGAGTAGAGTCTTTTTCAATTTATAATTCATTCAATCTCATCTTAGTTATCATTGCCTTAGCTTCTGCGATGATCATTAAGGAAATCCATGGATTTACTCACCCATGCGGGTGTAAATTGATCCAGTTGACTGAACATTATCAATGAAAAGACTCATTGCTCATTAAGCAAGGCCTAATTTTAGGTGGAGGAGCTTTAGTGGTGGTGGAGCACAAATTATGTTTGTGCTCCACCCATCATCAGAGAATGAGAGGGAGAACTGAACAAAAAACATCAACTATCTTTTCCTCTTCATATAAATAGTGTGCGGTGAAGGCACAGAGCTGTTGGAGTCCATTATATTGATCAAAGGTTATGGCAGACTCCATCAGGCTTCTCTTTTTCTCTTCTTTCTGCCCCAGATGGCCTTTTTTCTCCATTAACTAAAGCTTCACTATATCGGCTACAGTGTAGATGCAAGGTTATATACTTCTGTTCCAGGAACAGAAATTCAAAACAAATGTTCGCGATAGATAGATAGATATATAGATAGATAGATATATAGATAGATAGATAGATAGATAGATAGATAGATAAAATACTCATCATTCATATCCTACTCTATGATTACATTTTTCTTTATTTGAACCCTGCCAGGATCTGTCAGTCTGCAGTGTGATGTAGAAGGAAGGTGTGCTTGTCGGGATGGTGTGACAGGAGAGAAGTGTAACACATGCCAAGCTGGCTTTCACTCGATAGGCCCTGGTGGCTGCAGGTGAGCAACACACATATAGTAATATATACAGTATACAGAAATTCATTTTAGGCTAGTGAAGACAAGACTCACTGACATTACATTTCATACAGCTTTCCTGTTTTATAGATGTGACACCTAACTCCCCAAAGCCTGAATTTATCATACTGCAAAGCAGGACAAAAGGATTCAAATTTCTTGACGTGACACTACTGTGAATTAGTGACCTTATCAGCAAGTACCAGGATGTGCCAAACACAATGTCAAACTGCTAACAAGCATCGTAACAAGCAAGCCACCAAGTGCAGTGTTATTTTCCACATGGATAAAATTCATTTCAGTTTTATTAAGCTCTTTATTTCAGGGTGCGACATATATTCATCATGCACAATATTAGTTACGCCAATGTGATTTTTTTTTTCTTTATGTATGTTTGGAGTTCAGTGAATTACTTTCATCGTTATCCCCTTTTATGGAAGGGTACAGAAGTTGTCTGACTTCCATCAAGAAAATCTCATTATTTTTGTCTACATTACACAAATGCATAGTTTCTCGTCTAGCTATATTTTAAAGTTTTGTTTTCAAAGTATCCTTTATTATTTTTGTTCAGTTTCACTTGTTCCCAGAGTTTCCTATTCAGCTACCACAACCAGTTATATCCAGCACAAAAGCTCAGATAACTCCATAGCACACAAACTAAATACCAAACAGTGGACAAACCAACATGTTATAGACCACAACTAATCACATAGTGACACAAGTAAAAAAAAAAATGTTTTCACATTTTTCAGAAGACAGCAAGGATCGTGTATTTTATAAGAAGCTGAGATATATAATCTGGTGCCTGACCATTTAGTGCTCTCTATGTTAACACAAATTTTTAAAACAAACCCTAAAATCTACTGAAAGCCAGGGTAAAGATTATCTTAGTGTGCTTGCTATAATGTGTTAATAGTCTGGCTGCAGGATTTTGTACTGTATAGCTTGGAAGCACAAAAGACATGATTTGTCCAAGCTGGTCAAATTACAATTATCTAAATGCAATGACACAAATGCTTGAATTTATAGTTCAGCTGAGTAAACCATATGTTGCAAGTTAGAAATGTTACTTAAATGAAAGAATCAGGAAAGAAACAAAGATTGCAAATATGCTGAGAGCAAATCACTAACCTGGATTAAACAGTGGACTAGATTGGACAGCCTATTCAGGTGATTTAAAAGATATATACAGCTGAATGTCATCGTCATAGAAATGATAAGAAACTTCATTAAAGTTTAGGCATTGAATTACTTTAATTTAATTTATTTTAGATACCAAATATATTAGCACCAAAACTAAATAATGCCACTGCCACTCTGTGGCAGATTAGGAGTTAGACTCAGTTGGATACACAGTTAGTGAGTAGGTGGTGGACACAAACACATTTAAGAAACAGATTTTATTTTAGAACTGATGGAAAACAAAGAACTTACTGAAGAAATTTGTAATATTTGTAGCTAAATGAAACAAACATTTTTCCATGTTTAGTATACAATAAATATAAATATTTCACAAAGTCCCAAGTCATACGGCTCAGTTTGCAAAGCTACCTAGAATGCCAAATCTGCTATTTCTGCTCATCCTTTCTTAGGAAGCAATTTGAATCAATTCTTTATTCTACTTGGCTTAGAACATGAAAATACATTGCCATGGAAGGTCTACATCAACAGATGAAAATCACTAATTTTGTGAGTCTTTCCACTGAAAATCAAAGTAAACCTTGCATTCTTGCATTATTAATTCCTCAATTTCTCAATACAATTTGAATATGCAGTACAAAACAAAGTATAAAATTAATTATTGAATTTTTTAACTCCATTTCCTCATACTCAACTTTAAATAATACATTTCCAAAGAAATGTTACCAGTATCATCAACTTTAAAAGGAAAAAGAAAAAGGCTGGCCTGATGTCTTGCCAAGTCAATGAAAACTTTTTGCATGAATTCCCTCCTCCTGCATATGGTCGTTGTTCAGATTGGTGAGCCAGCAGTCCTGAATAGCAGAAACAAAAGATCTGGTGTTTGAAGTCCCCTTAGAACCGAGCAAGAGATCATGTAGTCTTCTTCATGTTGCCATGGTGACTGAATCCAGCCTTGCTGCCTTCAAAATCTTCAGAGAACAGCTTGAGCTGCAGCCAAAGCCAAGGAGAAACTTAGCCTGTAAAACTTTCTACTTTCCTCCAAAGGTAGTTGAACGTCTTTGTATGTAGTTGGTAACATTGACCGCCATCTGGTTTTAACCAGAAGCCAGTTCCTTTTTATCAATTCATGATTGACTCAAACATTTTTTTTTAACCCCCAACAACTAGTTGACAGTGAAGAGTTGTTCATGATAAATAAATAGCACAATAATTAGACTTGATCATTGACTTTTTTGTTTTGTTTTAATGTGTCAACCATATGTGTTACTTATGTGTTAAGTAAAATATTATTATTCTGTGTTCTTACTAAGCTCTGGTTTTAAGTTTCAGTATACTAGATGAATGATCTCATTGGGTCAGACTGAGTTTAAGATACAGACTTGCTTTCAACCTGTTTCACCTGGAAGACATTCAGTCAGACTTTTTTTTTTTCAAACCTTTGTTGCAGCTTGAAGATGCACTGACCAGCTGCATACATTTTTATGATGAAAAGCGCATTTCAACTTTGTCTGACCTGAGAGCCTCATACTAAATATGTGTGCACATGAGCCTGCATGTAAATTTATGTGAAGGTGTATCTATGTGTGTGTGTGTGCACATCTGTGTGTGTTTGTGTAGGTGAGGTTGTGTGTGTGTTGCATGTTGTAAAATTCATATTCATAAGAAGTCTATCTGAGCTCTCCCTGACCCCCTTCCGTCTGCTGAGGGAATGCTAAGTTGCGATAGTGTTGAAAGGCATATCAATGAATGTTTGGTGTTAATATTATTTCTTCTACCTGGATACTATGACAACAGGCTGTGGGATGACTGTTAAGCAAAAGAATGGATATAGAGCTTTAGCCTCATTCATTTCACTTTATAGCTTCTACAGTAAGTATTTATTTATGAAAAATGTATTTACGCAGAATAATTATTCCTAACACGTTTTAACACCCTTTAGCTATTTGTTTTGGTTAACCCATAAAGCTAATGCAAAGCAGTGCCACACAGCAATAAGAACAATTGTGCAAATATCAACTAAATTAGAGAAGCATTTAAAGGAATAGATATTTTCCTCGAGCGCTGGTGGAGACCAAACTAGAGCTTAAAGGAAATGAGCCATTTGTGTAATTTGTATTGCAGTTAACAAAAAATATGTCAATGCAGGTTTAAAAGTAGCCTTGAAATTAAGAAGGCTTAATCAAGAGAATATTAAACCTCCCTTTCTAAAGATTACATTTATTGGGCATTCATACCAAAACTGTACATTAATATCTGCAGTTGTTTCCCAGAGATTATATTGACATGCACAAACACAACACACACACAGGCATACAAACACACCGCACAAATAAACACACGCCACTTTCTCTCACTCGTGCTGAAAACTCAGGCTATTGAGTTGATGCGTGAATTACCCAGACCACTAGAGCAGAAACAACTAGAGGCTGCTTGCCATGGGATAATTGAATTATTGTAATTGCGCCTCATTAAAAATAGATCCTGTGTTACAATCGCAAACAAAAAGTAGCCAGTCAATAAATGTGATCAAACAAAATTCGACAAAAACCCAACACACTGCTGATCCATACACTTACACTTACTTGCTTTTTAATTGAGGTCGTTTTACACAGCCTTCAGAATTCAGATTTAGGTGTTGATGATTTGCTACAAAAAACATTTTGTACTTTCGAAAATGACTTCGTGAGGATGGCAGTAACACTGCGAATCAGTAATTAGGAAAGCCCAGGTTCAAGTCTCAAGACAAGAGCCCGTGTTGTTAAAATCTACTTGAGCGTGACACCCCATGGTTTTTCAGAGCTGCAGTTCTGCAGCTGAACATCTGCTGTCTTGAAAGTGAGGAAACAGAGAGTACTTTGTAGAGATCAGAGATGTGTTCACATCAAACTGTCCTTGTCTCAGAGTTTCCTGCCCATTTCGTTTTTCTGCTTCTCTTTTATACATGCGGGCTAAATGCAGTAGATTAAATTATTTCATATTTTTCTGCAGGCCATGTGAATGTGACCTCAGCGGTAGTGTGGGTGACTGCTCTCCTCTGGATGGGCACTGTTACTGTAAGCAAAATGTGGAGGGACAGAACTGCAACAGGTGGGTTACTGTGCTCTTGTTTGTTTCACAGATAAAGCACAAACAAGCCAACTGTAAAGGTATTTTACAATAAAGCATCCATACGGTATGTCATGTATACATGTTTGGTCTCTTTTTAGCATCACTTTTAAAAATAAAATATTTTCATTATCCTTCCTAATGGGAAAATAACATTGCAGATTTAATTGCCAGTCGGCTAGTGCACCAGAAACAGAGGGCTTAAGAACAATTTGATTCAGGCTTGCTTGAACATTTTTAAGTTATCTGTCATTTTAACAACTAAAGCAGTGCAAGCGACCGTTAAACTATGTCAATAGTCTCTGCTTCTCCCTGTCTGCTTCTATCTTGCTCCTGTGGGATAGAGGATCAAACAGATAACCTCACTATGACATTAGCAATACACACAGCCCCAGGTCTCCAACTATTGAATAATTCTGTGCTCCCTGTTTGTTGACTTTTTGGCTGATTTCACAGCTGGTTGAGCAAGCCCCTCTCCTGTGTAATGTGACTAGTGTAGTGGCTGATTTTTAGCGGTGTTCCTGTCCCACCCACATGGCAGCAAGTGCCTGTGGGTCAGGGTGCTAACAGCTGAGCTCCATTCTTCTTCTTAAAACGCCGCGATGTGTGCCGCGACTTGCACCCAAACTGCTGAACTGAAAAAAGCTTAAATAGATAGTGAGTATAACAGTGCACCAAGGATGTGGTAAATAGCAGTAATCAGGCGGGAGTAAAGCTTCTGCATGTTAATGACTTTTTTTTTATGCACGAGGATATGTGTGTGTTTGTGTACCTGCAGATGCAAGCCAGGATTTTTCAATCTCCAGCAAGTAAACCCAGCAGGCTGCCAACCGTGCTTCTGCTTTGGCCACTCGCTGGCCTGCTCCTCGTCCAATCACTATGCCGCTGTCAACATCACTTCTGACTTCGCTGAAGGTATTGTCTCCCCAGCCATTAATGAGGTTTCCCTTGTTGCCTTGGGAGCTTTATTACTGAGCCAAAATTAACGAGACCAGCAATGTTTACTTTGTCCCCCCTGACCCTCTGTCCTCTCTCCATTTTCAGCATTTGGCTCTGTGCTGAGCTCTCAGGGGCAAAGCTGTTTTTCTCCTCTTTTATTTTTCAGACAAAAAAAAAGAAAAAGACACAACACATACATAAACATATATTGCAACATACACAAAGCTGTTTGGACAGATAACCCCTGCAAGAAAATAAACATACAAACTCTTTGTGAACATGAATATTTAGCACTTAGACGCGATGTCTATAACCTCCAGATCAAGATAGCTGGTTGGGAGAGTTTTCTGGAGGGCTGGACTACCCCCTGCTGTGGAAGGAAGGTGAAGTCTACCTGCTGCCTCTTACAGAGGAGGACACTGGTTTCTACAAAGCCCCCGGTGAGTCGGCAAGCAAAATAATAGCGATTTGAACTAATCCACAAGGTCAGATTTTTACCACAGTCTCAACAGGTGGGCTACATTCCCCAGGGAGATATTTAAGCATTGCGAAAATAGATTTTATTCATTATTAGTGATAAAACACCCCAGCTGTTGTTCTTCAAAACAAATATGTAAATGATATTAGTCAAACATCTGTAATATCCATAGCTTGTTCCTATTGTTTGTTAGTGAGATTAATCAGGATTTTTTGGCAGCGGGTCATGCGGTGGTTATTCTGTCACCGCTTTTTCCAATCCCTTATCAGAGCCATTAGAAGATAAGGGAATAAGCTGGCCCTGCCACAGGACTTAGGGCCCATTTCTATCAGCCGCGCCAGGAGCAAAGGCCTGATGGAATTGGATGTCTTGGCCATGCTGGAGAAGCAACAAAGTGAAAATTGGCTTGGTTTCTTCTTGTCTCCACTAAGTCGCTTCTAAGC
>VURO01018666.1:0-17182 GCA_015108175.1 Pelvicachromis taeniatus | reverse complement strand
AAGCAATCAGAGCAGCTAAATGTCTGAAGCCTGGAAATTATTTCAGGAAGTCAGCTTGAGCTGTATTTTCTCACACAGATGTAGCATGGCTCCAAATGTTTTTTGAAACTCTGATGAGAAAAGAAGAAGTTTAGTGTTTGGCATTTTACTTGAAAAGAAACTTCAAAGCTAAAAAATAGTTTCTCAATATTGTAATACTGATCAGTTAACCTTAATTTATAAAGTAGCTTTGGCTATTAGATGAAGTTAAATTAAAACAGTGTTGCCCTCTAATGCAGTGCCAGTACTTTTAATTCGTACTTAGATACAATGATGCGCATGTTAGAACACTTATGTTAGGGAGATCGATGGGAATAATTGAGATTTATATACCGGAGTGAACGATTGTCAGTTAACCTCATCACATATATTAACCTCACCTTGTGTGATCTGAAGTTTAAGTTTATATGCCAGAGATAATCTCCTTCAGTGTGATCTGAAGTTCATGCAATATGCTGCTGCTGTTTTGTGCCATAGTGAGTGTAACCCCATGCTTTAGGAACTGAACTCTGTGTGACCTCAGAGAACGCTGTATCTCTATGTTTATATGGTGGCATCACACAGTAGACTGGCCTTGAATGGAGGCTGTCAGACATTTATAGGCAGTATATCAAGGAACGCATGCTGAATGTTCTGAAAATGCTCAACTCTGAGGAGATCTGTGTATAAGACCGTCCGCATTCGAGAGAGGTGCTTCACAGTGTAACAAGCACCTTAATAGTCACCTTGTTTATATCCTTGTAGGGCTGGGACAACGCGTCGATGTAATCGATTACGCCGACGCGTAAAATATGTCGACGTAAAAGATTTGCGTCGATGCGTCGTCACTTTCAAAAAAAACACATGGTGGCAGCGAGTAGCGGTAACATGTCGACTTAAACCATGCCCCCCAAACACGCAGTTCTACAGTATGGGGATATTTTAACCGAAAAGGAAGTGATTCAGTCGTTGCCGGCTTTGTAAGGTGGAAATGGCCTATCATAAAACGACCGTAAGTTTTCAACTTTTTTACTAATGCTGGTTTTTACCCTTTAATTCATCCAGACACCCCCCACGTAGACATACACTCAGAGATAAACACCCAACCTCCGTAAATGCAAAACTAATTTAAGCTGCTTAGCAGTAACATATATCATTAGATTAATCGATGCATCGAAAAATTAATCACTAGATTCATCGATTCGGAAAATAATCATTTTGCCCAGCCCTATATCCTTGTGCACAAAAAAATAATTTTTAAAAAAATATTCTTCACAGAAGGAGTCAGTGGTCCTTTGCTCTATGCAAGTAAGGAACCAGAAAGGTCCAGGTTAGACTGTCGTTTGTGTTTTTTTCTGCTGTTTATGTTTGTCTGCTTATGTTATAAACCTCAGGGATGCTTCTGCATCTGTGTTGGCCAACTCTGCTCTTTATCTAGATGTTCAACAAACTGCTTTTCAGTCTACTCCAGACAATCATTGTCATGATTTTTTGCTTTTTGACAAGATCAAAGCTGAATCCACAGGTGACCAGCTTCTGATGGAAGTGAGGAAAGTGTTACCGCAATTGTTTTAATCCAGCGTGGTTTAGCCTCGTCTGTCTTTACTTTCTCAGGTTTTCAACACTTCCTTGGCTGAGCCGGTTCCACAGGGTTATGAAGATATTTCCAACATCGTACCTCCATACAGTGCTTTTTCTGCCAAAGGACAGCCCGAGGTAAACAAGTATGTGCACATACAATTATAATAATAAAACAGGCACCTGAGGCTGTTGTTTGTTTCTCTCCAGGGGGACCTGGTGTATGTGAACTATGGTCGCACAGAAGACTTTTCTCAGTTACAAACGGAGATGGGCATCAATGTGACAGGGAAGATTGTCATTGTCAGATATGGAAAAATATTCAGAGGCAATAAGGTAAGAAAAATGGTTTTCCTGGTAAATTTCAAAATGTGCCAAAAATGTTTAAATTCTCACTCACCTTTAAGTGATTAATGCACTCTGTTAACGTCACATCAGTCATCTGATTATGTGATGAGTGGTTGACAACACAACTGTGCATGCATTCAGATCAGACAGGGAAACGTTACACTTTTTCTTAAAAATAACCCACGGTTCCCTCTTTCCCTCTCACTCTGTCTGTCTGCCAGGTGAAGAACGCAGTGTTAGCCGGAGCAAAGGGAATCATTATGTTCTCAGACCCAGCAGATTACTGGGCTGTTGGAATCCAGGTGAGAATTTTAAAAAGCCACGCGCAGTGACAGAATCTACAAACAACAGCAACTTTTACTTGAAATCACAGTTTGACCACCGGCACGTCATTATAGGAAAAAAATGTAAGAATTAGCATTTTAAAATGTGTTTATTTGCAGCCCTACCCTGATGGCTGGAACCTACCTAGCAAAGGAGCTCAAAGAGGAAATGTTCTTAACCTGAATGGAGCAGGAGACCCACTCACACCAGGGTACCCTGCTAAAGGTGGGCACTGCCATGTGCTAGAGTCTGTGCACTCATCGTGAGCATGAATGTCATAGGGATTTGGGGCTTTTAATGATTTCTTTGAAGCATCTTTAAAGACTTTAAAAAAGAAGAATTAGGTACACAAGTTTTAAATGATCTTGAATTTTCTCTAATTCACACAGTTACTCAAACTTTTACGCACAGCGTCAAAAGTAAATTAATATTTGATTAACCAACGTAAGTTGGACCCTGCCTAGAAACTTTTGGTAGCCATCAACAAGTTTCTGCCATATTATCATTATTATAATTATGACTGGATAATTGACCACTCTCTTATCAGATCTGATCAAGTTTAGTTAAATGAGTTTGTTTCCTGGCATTGGCCATGCTTAAAGGCAGAATCTGTGCCAAGAAATCAACCAATATCCAGCCAGAATTACACCAGAAAGTTGTTGATGGCTACCAAAAGCATCTGGTCAAGTTACAACATGCTAAGGAATATTTAACCAAATATTAGTGGGGATGTATATATACCTCTGACTGTATGTGTATAATTTTGAGTCTATGTAGATTAGAGAAAATCCAAGATAATTTAAAACTTATGCAATCAAATTCTTCTTTTTTAAAGTCATTAAAGATGCTGTTCAATCATTCCACCCTGGAAAAAGAACAGCTCAAAGAAATAATTCAAACCCCAAATTACCATGACATTCATGTCCATGAAGACTGTAAAAACCTCTGTAAACATAGAGTTTATCTAACAAGAATTGCGTTCTCTGCAGAATACACCTACAGATTCAGCCCAGAGGATGGTGTAGGACTTCCCAACATCCCTGTGCATCCAATTGGCTTCCACGATGCTAAATTTCTTCTGAAGTACGAATGTTTTTTTTCCCTTTTCAAACACTTGGTAATAATTCTATGAGAGCATTGTTTTCACTTCCACTTCCATCTGTAATTTGAGGTAACACATGATAAATTTCACTGGAGGCCCCTGAATGAAATTGACAGTGAATTTGTAAATTATTCGTCATTTTACAGGAACATGGGAGGAGAGATTCCTCCCAACAACTGGAAAGGAGCTCTGAACATCTCCTATAGGATTGGCCCAGGCTTTACAGATGACTTTAAGAGCCAGTAAGTTTGTGTCTAAAGCTTAAATCCTTCACATTTTCAGACTAAACCCATTTTCTCTCCTGCTGGCTGTTATTCCTCTGCCACTTCACTCCAGTCTGTTTTTAGTGTTTGTCTCTTCTTTTTGTTGCTCTCATTCACATTCTGTGACCCAGTGGCATCAAGCCAACTGAAATACAATGGAGGCCCTTGTACCTCCCGTGTGTGAGAGACATAAATAAACAGACAACAAATTGAATCAGCTGTTCCTAGCAGACCTACATTTTGAGCTGCAGTTTAAAGTTGTCATTTTGTGTGTGTTAAAACTTATACCCCAGGCCTGATACCCAAGTTCTTGCACCAGTCATTTGCTGTTAAATTATTTTGGTCTGTTTGTGTCTTCATATCTCTTTCTGACTCTTTATGTGTATCACTCATTCCTTAATCTGCCTGTCTCAGGAAGGTGCGCATGAACATCCACACTAATAACCAGGTAACCAGAATCTACAACGTCATTGGAAAGATTAGAGGAGCTCAGGAGCCAGGTACCAGAAACTCTTCATTCTGCATCACACAGTTAACATTAAAGTGCAGACTGCAGCGTGGATACACAAACAAATTCGATGTCTGCATACAGTACCATGCATAAAGGTGAAAATACAGTTGATTTTTGTTTGTCTGTCCAGATACATTAAAACAGACTGTCAGATGTCTCAGTCTTTTTATTTAACTTCTCTTGCTACATGTGCTGTTTGTGGGTTTGTGTAGACAGGTATGTGATTCTTGGAGGGCATCGTGATGCCTGGGTGTTCGGAGGAATCGATCCCATGTCTGGTGCAGCGGTGGTCCATGAAATTGTCAGGAGTGCTGGCAGGCTGCTAAGTACAGGTAAGATTTTCTAGTGAGTGAATGAAAGAATGACTGTATTAATACTCAGGATGGATTCACGTCTGTTTGTGTGTGTAGGCTGGAGGCCAAGGAGGACTATAATATTTGCCAGCTGGGATGCAGAGGAGTTTGGATTGTTGGGATCTACAGAATGGGCAGAGGTGCCGAATATGCAAATGCACACACACGCCATTTAAAACACACACAGAATGACCTCACTTCACCCATCTCAACAGGATAATGCCAGGCTTCTGCAGGAGAGAGCTGTGGCCTACATCAATGCAGACTCTGCAATAGAGGGTGAGAATGTGTATCTGTGCGCATATTACTTAGTGCCAGGTTGTTTCTGGTTTTCTTTGTATGTATACATGTCTTTTTAAACTCCAGGTATGTACACTCTGAGGGTTGACTGCACTCCATCATTGCATACTTTGGTGTATGACATCACGAAGCAGGTGGGCAGATTTAAAGTACAATAGATCTGAGTCTGAGCATTCTCTTCTGTCCACCCTGAGGTCATCTGTTTTTATGTCTTGGAGCAGATACCCAGTCCAGAAGAAGGAGAGGAGGGAGTATCTCTGTACGAGAGCTGGCATAAGAGGGACAACTGGACAAATGACCGTGATGCACCCAGGTAAAAAGCTACAAAATTAGACTAAATAGAATAATAAGCAGTTTTTAATAAGTAACTGCAAAAAATGTTGCCATTTGGTGCATTGTGTAAGACACACTAACTGGCCAGAACACGTACAGTTATATCTAATCAGCCACAGCAGCAAATGAATACATTTAGGCATGTGGACAACCTTCCAAAGTTTAATTGACTTTGAATGTGGTGTGTTTGTTGGTGTCAGATAGGCTCGTCTGAGTATTTCAGAAACTGCTGATATACTGGGATTTTCCCACACAACCATCTCTAGGGTTTACAGAGGATGGTCCCAAAAAGAAAACATATGTAGTGAGCAGCAATTCTCTGGGAGAAAGTGCCTTGTTGATTGCAGGGGTCAGAGGCGAATGACTGCTTCCAGCTGACAGGAAGGATACATTTACTCATCTAACTATTTGTCACAACCAAGGTATGTAGATGCAGAACAAATAAATCCTTAAAGAAGATGAGCTACAGCAGCAGAAGACCACACCAAGTGTGAGTCATGCTAGCTAACAACATGGGGTCACCAAAATTGGACAATAGACGATTGGAAGAACGTTTGCTGGTCTGATAAGCCTAAATTCGGCTGTTTGGATAGATGGTAGGGTCAGAAGTTCATATTAAAAACATGATATCGTGGATTGATCTTGCCTTGTGTGAACATTTCAGGCTGGTGGTGAGGTAATTATGTGGGGGATATTATTTTTTACTTTTGAGCTCCTTAGTACCAACAGAGCATCCTTTAAACACCACAGTCAGTATTGTTACTGACCATGCCAATATAAAAGGGATGAGTCAGCAACATCTTCTGAAAGTTGATTCCAGGGATAACATTCTATGTTAGAAAGCAACTTTTTCTGAAGACAAAAAGTCAAACCCACTACTTTGCAAAGTGTACCTTATAAAGCATCCAGTGAGTGTATATACATTCTACTGAAAAGCTGTATCTATTCAGTCTAGTCTTTTAGTGGTTGTGAGTTTGCTTTAAGTTAAATTTTGAATGTGAAGAGTCTCACTCATTTTTCACTTGTAACTGCTTATTACTGGTGTTTCGTAGGATCAGTAAACTTGGGTCAGGCAGTGATTTCGAGGCCTATTTTATCCGTCTGGGAATTGCTTCCGGCAGAGCTAGATACACCAAGAACAAGGTGAGACATGCTGCACTGTTTATTGTAGAGGTTAAGTAACTGTGAGCAATCATGGACTCATGGTGAAGTATTTTATGTGTCTATTTAGAAAACAGAGTACTACAGTAGCTATCCAGTCTATCACAGTGTGTATGAAACCTTCGAGATCGTGGAGAGGTTCTACGACCCCTCGTTTAAGAGGCTTCAGGCGGTGGCCCAGGTGAGAGCTGGACTCATCTTCCTGTTGGCTGACTCCCAGCTGCTCCCTCTTGATGTTAATGAGTATGCAGATTCACTGAGGAAATATGCACAGAGCATAGCACAGCTGGCCCAGAAGAACCCAGGGGACATGGAGACGTATAAGGTGTCATTTGGTGAGTTTTTGTCACTGTTAACATAATAATGTCGCAATGACCCAAAGACTGCAGAAGTGCTGTCAGAGTGGATGTGGTGCAAACTCTTTATTTTTATCTATTCTTTTCTAGATTCCCTCTTTTCTGCAGTCGAGAACTTCACTGTTGCAGCCAGGGATTTCCACGAGCGCCTTCAGACTCTCGACAACGCAGAGTACGAATTGTGTTTAACGTGTTAAAAATTTCAGGCGTCTTAAACAAATGCTTCACTATACTGATCTGCATGTTTCTACTTTATACATTCCTTGAAATGTGTGTTGAGACTTAACATGTAGTGAAATGCAGATGGAGATGTAATAGTATTTTTTGTGTATGTGCAGTCCTCTTCAGCTACGGATCATGAACGATCAGCTCATGTACTTGGAGAGAGCCTTTATAGACCCTCTGGGCTTACCTGGCAGACCTTTCTACAGGTTAGTTTCTCACAAACATACACAAAAAACATTTTTTTTTATTGTTTTACAGCTACACCTCAGTATACTGCACCTTAGTAAGCAGCATGGACTGAGTTGTTATTATTATTATTATGAACAGTAAGATTAAACAAGACATATTAGAAACATTTTTGAAAATTTAGCAAAAACATATCTGTAGCTTTTTTTTTTATCATTCTTTGAGAATACCTGGACAGGTGGAGTCAATGCTCTGGAGAGAAGAGAGCATTGACTCTTTAAGATTTAAGGATGTAGTGAAAGACGACATGCAGAGAGTTGGTGTGACAGAGGAGGATACTAGAGTTAGGGTCAGATGGAGGCAGATGATCTCAGAGCATTGATCTGCTGTTGTGACCCCTAAAGGGAGCAGCCAAAAAATATTTCTTAAAACTAATACAGCAGTAGTCTATGCAGTAGCAATCAGCCTTGTTAGCGTCTTCACCACCTTCCTGTAGCTGCTTAGAACAGAAAGATTATGAAAAATGCTTTTATAATAAAAGTGTGACACTATAATAGCATTTTATTTTCCTGCACCCTGTATTTCTGTCAGTTAATGTGACTTTAAACATGCTGCAGCTCAGCTCTCTGGTTTACCAGTCTCAAAGTACACTTTGATTGACACTGCTGTCCTTGTCACTGAATATATTTTTTATCTATTCTGTACATTAGGAGATTATACTCTTTTCTACATTTGATATTTTAAACCTAATACTAGCCAGGTTTAGTCATCCTTTTAACAGTAAAAAGAAAATGCTAAATGGCACAAATAGTTTCTATTTTCTTTTTAGATTTATTAACTGTCACATAATGTTTTTGTGCAGACAGCTCTAACTCTGTTTATAAATGTTCGTAATTATATTTTAATAATTACACAATAACAACAGTGTCCTGAAACAGATTTTAAATATTATTTTGATCCCTTTAAGCAGTTTTAGCTGTATGCATGACTGCTTCTCAGATTTGTACATTTGAAAACAGCTGACTGCAAGAGGCACTAGATGTTAAGACTTTCGTCCTCCTTACCCCCTCTTGCGCTTGTTTTTTTTTACAAAAAGCACACATGTATTTCTCCTGAAATACCAGTGAGTACATTCCCCTAACAATACACTTCCATAATTCTTGTCTCTTCTCTTTTCAGGCATGTGATTTTTGCTCCCAGCAGCCACAATAAATATGCAGGGGAGTCTTTCCCTGGGATCTATGATGCATTATTTGACATTAAAAACTCAGCTGACCCAGCAAAGGCCTGGGAGGAAGTCAAGCGTCAGATCAGCATAGCAGCTTTCACTGTCCACGCTGCTGCCATGACCCTCACACCACCTGCATAAAGACAATATAAAAATATATACTTAATCTGACAATTATAACATTTCCAGTTCAACACACATGGGAATCCAAGTTTATCTGGATGCCTTTCCAGAACACCCAGACGTGAAGAACAATTTGAAATCAAAGCTTCATCAAACCTTCAGAAATCATGTTGTTCAAATTTCTAGGCTTCATAGCCTCATAGTGTCATTCCTTGCATGTCACTACTTTGACAACATCATGTTAAACATGGGATAAATGTTTGACAGTGTTTCCGAAACATGAGATCATTTTATAATCTAATAAACGTTGACATTTGAGAAAATTTGTCAAAAAATATGATTAAGTGCGTAACTAAAATTTTGTGCCCACGTGTGAAGAGTTGAGTGGACTTGTAAACCCAAATGTTATTACAAAGCATTAAAAAAAACAGACTACAAAGTTGTAAAATAAAAGCTCAAGAACAGTGAGCATGTGTTCGGGCTCCCAGGAAAAGTTACAGTAAAGGCAAAAATATGACAATCATTTCACAAATAAAAATAGAATCCAAACAGATATTGTGAATAAATCTGATACTGTGTTCACTGGCAACAACTTTGGTGTTCTTACACTCATAAATATCTTTTGCGAGTTCTTTTGTGTGATTTTTGTTTAAGGACACATGCATAGAAATAATACACAAATGACATATTGTAAAGGGCTGACAGCAACACATACTCATTAGAGAAAAATGTCTTGATGTATGCTCAATCATCCGGGTAAGGAAATCCAGTGAGAGAAATGTTTCAGGTCACTCATCCAAGTGACTTAAAATGTTTCTGCCACTCAAAACGCTACGCCCATATGAACAGAATCAACTTTTGGAGTTACAGAAAAATATTTAAGAAATGACTTAAGACTATAATTGGTTCATCCATGTGACTAGATAAATAAGCTGCCTAAACACAGTTATATCCATTAAGCCTTCATTAAAGCTACAGTATGTTGCCAGTGTTAGTGCCTGTATCAAATTTCTACAAGGTTTGAGGTTTGATTTGTTTACTACAAATAAAGGTCTAACATCACACGTTTGATTCCAAAGGAGTGCAAGAGATCAGATTTGCCACAGTGACACTACTGAAGGGAAGGACAGACACACAAACGACGAAAGAGGGGAACAAGCTGGAAGAGAGCTCCGAGTGTGCTATGTGTCTGTGGTGTCCTCCTGTTCCTGACTCTGTGGGAGGGAAGGCAGGTCCAGACGGACCCATGTGATTGGCTCAGCCTTCTTAAGAGACACCTCCATCTTAGAAGCCATCAGGTTCACCGCACTGTTTTTTTTTTTTTTTTTACCTCCACAGCCTGATTGGATGACGGGACGGTGTTTTTTAAAGTTTTAATTCGCTTTTATATCATTACAACCACGGGGGGGGGGCGCCAAAAGCCCAACTTTCCAAATACATATGCTATTATATTAATATTAATCATTCAACACTAGTCAAAGTAAAATCAACAGTGATCATGCAATACAGCTTAACATTAAAGCTCAAACACAGTGTATAATGAAACACAAGGCGGTCACTTACCCCCCATAAAGTTATCTTCTGTTCAAACTCTTTATCTCCTTCAAACACTAGACGAATGTTCACCTGGAACAACCAGAGAATTACTTGTTACTAATATTAGTCATAATTAGTCGGAGTCAGAACAGGTCTTTGTGGTTTGTTCCGTGGCGCTGTTGGCCTCTACGTAAGTGAGCTCTGGAAAGGAGTTCTTTGCATAGATGGAGATGATAACTTGACTGCCAGTCTGGTGCCAGTCAAATCTACACAGCATCACCTTCATCCTCTGCAGCTAGAGAGAATCAGAGAAAGACAAGATGATGATCATCATCATCAGGAAACCATAACATCTGATAAGAGGTTTGTTAATTACACTATGACAATAATGGCTACAAGATGAGAAAAAAAGGCTTCTTACAACATTTAGAATGACATTAAATATAATCCCCTTTAAGAAACTAAGTACGTTAATGTTTTTACTGAAGGAAAGATTAAAGAGGGGATTGAACAGGACAAAAATGTTCTTTCTGAGCATGCAATACACAGGTCACTGGAGTAAAGACCTGTGTGTTGATTATAATAATGTGCTCTTATATTCGTATATTTTTGCACTTTGATCTAATTCCCTGACAGACCTGATTGTTTTTCTTAAATAGGTGGCTTGCTGTAAGGCAGCAATACCTTACTGAATGTAATTGGACAGCTTGTTGCATGTCTTTACCCCTCATGGAAAATAGGAACTCCAGGGTGGTGCGTGCAGACTTCCTCATCACTTGCTGGTCCAAAGCAAGACTGTTAAAGCCAAGAAAGTCCATAACAATCAATCAGAAATAATGTAACAGTCATACAACCTTTTATCAACAACAATATTTCAAAACACATTCAAGAGAAAAATAGAAGAAAGAAAACCGTGTTTCCAATAAGAAATAATTGTCTAAAATATACAGTGCATGTAAAATAATGATGACTCGTCAATCACAAGGCCACACCATAAACATAGCCTGCTGTATTGTCTGTTTTCCTCTAAAGGGGACCATCATTTACAAAAACATCATGTTATATGAACTTTAAGACAATAGACTTATTGGCAAATACACACAACCATACAAGTCACCACCTGGTGGCCATTAAAAAGAATGCAAGTTTAAGGTATTCCCACATTGGCTTCACTTTTTGGACCTAGAAACTTCTTTTCCATCCAACCCTCTTTTCTATAAGCACATGGTCTACGTATATAATAGAACTTCTAAGGTGAAAAACCTAAACTTGTTGCTTAAACTGACAACTAAAAATCACTTTAGATTCTGGCTGGTAGAAAAATCAGCAGCATACCTTTGAGCATTTTTACAAGAAGTACCAATCTTCACCTCTTCTCCCTCTGTGCAGAAATAGAAAGAGAGATTAGTTTTCAGAAACCATTTACATTTTGTCACTCTCTGCAATAACACTGAAATCTGTGCGTGTACCTTTGTTTTCAGGATATTTAGTGCCATTAAGGTTAAGTTTTTCAAGGGCCTGTTTCAGTGAAGGGGACAGCTTTTGCTGTAATTTGACCAGAGGTGTCTCATCTCTGAAATGAACAAACACACACAAACAAAATGTAAGCGATTAATTATCAAGACAGCAGATATGCATTTAAGTAGAGAAATAAAGAGTTTTGGTATGGCTGAATTCACACATTTACACTAATAAGTTTACATGACAGGAACATCATTCAAAACTTTACAGGGTCTTGATATGCCTTTATATTCCTTTACTGGAGGTTAGTTTTGGACACAAGGAAACAAATTAACTGCCAATTAGAGATGACAGAGAAACAAATTTGCTGACCTCGGTGTGTGGACCTGGTCCTGTGGATTAGGAGCTTGAATGATGTAAGGGTCTCCTCGAGGTTTTTGCTCCTCTCCGATCTCCTTCCTCTTTCTTGACGTCTTCACCTCTGGCTGCACTACCTCTGCCGGTTTCTCACTGTTGTGGGGGCCCTGGCTGCAACCCTTTTATACACACAAAGGGCAAATACAGGATTTTTAAGACTGATCTGAATAAAAATCTGATTATTTTTTTCCTTTTCCTTTTCCTGTCAGGCACACAAACATAAAAAGATTTCTATAACATTTGTTATACATCATAATATATGAAACCTTAGTTAGATAATATGACAATGCAGTTTGTTTTAAACTTGTTTTTGTATGACAGCAAGTTGAGGATTACCTGTTTACAATTTGCCTGACAGCTCGGCTCAGCTAAGGAGTGTACTATGAAGAGTTTTCTGTGTCACTAAAACCTGGTAATTTATCCTGAAAACATAATTAGGTTGGGAGGTTAAGTTCAGAGTTGTAGTTTACAAACATGTGGAAGGATCACAATTTGACTGACTTATTTCAATTAGAACATAATTTAAGTGCAAAACAGACTCTCTGCTAGTGAAATATGTTCATATCTGCAAGTTGTTAAACTGTACCTTCCTGAAACCACCAAGTGAAGTGCAAATTGTGAGCTGCATTGTTACTGGAATATGCAAGTTAATTTGGTGATGCAGAAACTATATAAATGCTGTTTTATTAGACTCTAATCTGATGTTGAGTCTTTTTTTATATTGCTGGAATTGCAGCTACTAGAACACAGATCAAACACCAGGAATACATGCTCAGTCAATAAAATTTATCTCACTTTGATTTGTTGACACACTAAAGTGATTTCCACATCTCTTTTATTGGAACAGTAACCTCTACTGTTTAAATGTATCAGGTTCAAAGGTTTAGAGCACTAATGAGGGGCCAAAGCGTGAAGAATAAACAGCAGCAATAATTAAGTAGAACTTGAACCCCCAGATTGATTTTCTGCAGCATTAATCATTATCACCATCATCATATGATAACATTTCCAGTTGGTGTAGGGTCACTCACAGGGATCATTTAGTGGGGAAAACAAGGCATAAGACATTCAGACAATGTAAAACGTTCTTGTTTTACATAAGTGAGCTCAGAGCCTGAAGCAGAAAGCCCTGCTTAACAGAAAAAAAATTGATAATCACAATTGTGATACTTGTTATGTTTTGTCGAGCCAGCTAAGGCAAAGAAAAAGAAAAAATCCTGACTCTTAAACGTAGGTTGCAGAGTGCCCTCTGGTGAACATACTACGTAACATCAACATTCATACCAATACATCAGCAAATTATGATTATTGACCGAATATTGATGCTTCGGTTTAGAAGTTGGTTGGGTTCTACACCAAAGCATGAAAACCTGCTGAAAAAAAATTGAACAAATTGAACAGTGTTGCAATTTTCTGCTAACTGTACTCACTTTAATACTCAGGAAGTGTGAGGTGCACCTCTTGCAACAGGACCAACCCTGTAACAGAAACAAAGTAGTTAAAATACAACAGCAAACCCTTTCTCTCTGTGTTTGTGCCATGCATCACACCTATTCTTATTTAAACAACAACTGTGGCTAAAGTTGCCCCTTTCTAACAGTTGTAAGTAAAAAATGACCATGAATACAGTGTACAGTGTAGCAAGTTAATGCAGAATTGATGCTCCATGTATGAATTTAACATATAGTATCATAGGGGGTGACCGCAGCTTACCTTGAGAGCATCATGAAACATGGGTACCCCGGATGGAAGAGGCAAGCATCTGCGTGTGCAGAAACAGATATAAGAACAACAAGCCTCGGCTTATTCATTTTAGAACAAAGCTACCAATGTCCTAATGAATGCAAAGAACCAAGCATTGATTTTTCTAAACGGCCTTCAGTTAATATGTTTATTGATCAAACCTGATTTCCATTAATAAAATTGCACTGCTGTTTTGTTAGGCCTCAATATTTAACAGGTGCATTACCTGATAGCTAAAATTTAAAGTGAGAGCAAACCAAATGTTTACTGTGACAGATGACAGAACCGAAGCAGGGTTCAGGAGTCTTCTAACTGAGCCTTTGATAAGACCAAATAATGAATGTAAACCGCGTTATGTCTATAAATCACCATGAAAACAGCGCGAACAAAAGTCGCTAATGACCACCTACCAGCAATGAGTAATATTACTTTCACTTTTAATCTAACTAATTATATAATTATATAACATAAAAAATGATCCGCTGTCAGTTACTACCATGCAGGTTAACATAAAGGTAAAATAGACATGTAAAAGAAAAACAAAACCCTCAGGTGTAATTTGGTTGTTTGTTTAATGTTTAGGTGGTTCAGGCATCTGATAAGGATGCCTCCTGGACGCCTCCTGGACGCGGAGGTGTTCCGGGCATGTCCCACCGGGAGGATGCCCCGGGGCAGACCCAGGGCACGCTGGAGAGATTATATCTCTCGGCTGGCCTGGGAACGCCTTGGTGCTTATGTTATGCTGCTCAGTTGAGTTGAGTTTTGGCCTTAAAATGAACCAATCATAGTGTGTCATAGTGTGTGGCTGGGTCTGAAATGCATCATGCTTTTCTCTGACAAACATGCTACATAAGGGAAATGCATTAATGATGATAACATTTTCTGCTCATTGTTGCAGGATCTTGATTGATTGATTGATTGATTGATTGATTGATTGATTGATTGATTGATTGATTGATTGATTGATTGATTGATAATACTTTATATGTCCCGAGGGAAATTGTTTTAAAGGCTGCCAGATAATCCAGCGCCATCATGAGCAAACCCCTCTGACCATACCTAGAATAGGCAAACATAACATTGGGAAGACAGGTCAGAGAGGTATGAACAAACAATGGAAATACACAATACATCAGGAAAGAAGAGGAGAAAAAGACTGAGTTCCTAGGAGAGAGCAGTTAAAGAACAGAAAAAAACACCTCAGCACAGAAAGCACATAAATCATCACATCTTACGACATAAAATCACATAACTTGTAATTGGGGGGGGAATCCATTTTGACAGCAGACCAGTCCTGCAGCCAGTCTTCTGGCACTGGACAGATCTGCTTGCCTACTTTGGGTGGGAGTAAGCATTGGAGGCATTTGGAATAGAGTGAGTGGGCATCTGTGTCAGTGTACATGCGTATGTGTGTGCGTGTATCCTGTGTTCAGCTTGAGAGAGTGCGTCCTTTCACCTGGTTAAGCAAAAGTCAACAGTCCTCGGCCGATGCAGGTGTCTTTGAAGGATAAGGGCAAAGAGACTAAACATAGTGCTGTTATCTGGGACAAGAATTTGTTCTTCCGGAGCCGCATGAGTGAGGGAGATGATTGCTTTGGTTAGTGCGTCCATCACATGTCCATCACTGGTCACCAGGTCTATCTATTTCCCGTTGCAAAGCCATGAGCTTCAATAAACACAGTCTGAGTACTCAGGCTTGCCCATCGTCAATCCTGTCGGCCAGCCTAGTGGGGTTTTGAACAACTGTAACTGCTTTCTTTATTCATCGATAAGCCAGGTCCAAGCAAGCTTCGATCAGCCAGAACTCTGTTATCATGGTTCCAAATGGTAGATCTCATTCAGTGTTTGATCCCAATTGTGTTGCAGAGCATGGACGTCAGTAAGCAGGTAATGGTGTGTGAGTGTGGGCTTCCAGTAAACTTCAGTGTTGATCTCTTCTCGCTGAAAATAGCACAGTTCAGGAACAGCAAACTATTATCCTCCCTCTTTTCAGCTTAACTTTATTTTTCAATCCACTGAGTGGATATTAACAGTGAAGATTTCTACTTATTGGGGTTTGATCTTTGATCCAGGTGTCATTCACATATCTGTACCAGTGGTTAGCGGCTATCATGGCTTTGAAGCCAAGATCTTTACTTTCCGCTCTCTCCATGTAAAGATTGGCTAGAGTTGGGGACAATGGAGAGCCCATGGCAAATCTATGCTTTTGTCTTTAGAAACCCTTATTGTATTTGAAATATGTGGTGCTAAAGCTGAGGTCTAACATCGTCCAATTCTGACCAGGGATATAGCTGGTTCTGTTGTGTAAGGAGCTGTCTTGCAGTATCATTTTCTGACTATTTTCTGTCTCTACTGTCTCAGTTGTAGATGCACAAGTGAAAAGTGAGACCACATCAAAAGACTATGATTTCATCTGGATTAAGCATAAATTTGTGGACCTTGTTGGTGAAGTCAGTGGAGCTTTCCATGTGATGTGGTGTGGCTTTCCATGTGATTTCCATGTGATGTGCTGTGTTCTCCATGGGAGGAGCTAAGGTGGAGGAGCTAAGATGGTGGCAAGGTGTTTGGCAATGTTGTAGTTGTAGCAGGTTCATACTGCTAACTATAGGCCTGAATGGGACTCCTCTAGCTCTTCAAAAGTCGGTAAATACAAAGTGCAGTCTCCCCAGGATAAAGGTGGTAGTATGTGGGGGTTAATGGCCTGTTGTAGGCAACTGATGACTTTCTTCTGGTAGTCGCTTGTGAGGTCTCCTATTAAGGCTTCATAAGTGTTGCTGTCACTGAGGAATGTACTAATCTTTGTGTTATAATCAAATGAGTTCAGAATAACTGACACTAACTGCTGACAAGAGGAGTGTCAGATAGAAGTAGTTTGACTAAACAAATTCTTTTACTGTCAGGTCTCTGTATTTGGATTTGCATGAGCTATGTAGACAGTCTTGTTTATTTAACTATGAGAAACAGGGATAACTAAAAAAAATAAAGATAACTAAACAAAAGGTTTAATACTATTGCATACTGAAAAATAAAGAAATGCCAAGTATTGACATTGAAAAAAAAAAAACATCAATTCATTTTCTCGTTTGGCTCTCAGCGGAGGCGGACGCACTTCTCCCCTCTCCGTTCCCTTATCTTTACTGCTTAGCTCTGTGTCCTTGTCTAGTCTCAGTGTAACTGTTCTATCACCCTGAAGATACTCATAACTTTGCTTTCTAAAACCTAAATTGACACTATGGATTTGATCAACTGGTCATTGAATGCGATGGACACCCTCTTCTCAACGAGAAGTCACGGCTCGGGAGAGCCACTTTGCCCCCAAGGGATCTTCCCGGCTGGATACACGATGGATGGGTGGAAGAACTGGAGGATCCTGTGCCTGGCGGGACTGTCCATTGAGGACACTGAGGACATTTACCTTTTCGGAACTTTGATAACAGGGCTTTTGCTGATCGGAGCCGGCTTAGCCCTGGGTTATCGTAAATTGAAGAAAGCGGTCAGTGCTGTTCAAGCGCCCACTGGCCTGGTTGCAGGAGTGGATGCGGTGGGGAGAGCGGTGAGAACTCAGTCTGTGGTTCTGGACTGCAAGATGGATTCCACCAAGGAGAAGCGCCTGTGA
>VURO01018665.1:13226-24390 GCA_015108175.1 Pelvicachromis taeniatus | reverse complement strand
CTACAGAATGACCTCCAGAGGGCCACTGGTGTCAATGTCTCCACCCAAACAATCAGGAACAGACTTCATGAAGATGGCCTGAGGGCCCGACGTCCTGTAGTGGGCCCTGTGCTCACTGCCCAGCACCGTGGAGCTCGACTGGCACCACGAGCTCCACGGTCACGATCCCCTGACTTAAACCCAATAGAACATCTGTGAGACATTATGTTTGGGTCCATTAGGCGCCGCCAGTTTGCTCCTCAGACTGTACAACAGCTCAGGCATGCCCTCATACAGATCTGGGAGAAAATGCCACAAGACACCATCCGTCGTCTCACTAGGAGCATGCCCCGACGTTGTCAAGCATGCATACAAGCTCGTGGGGGCCACACAAGATACTGAAAAGCATTTTGAGTAGCAGACATTAAGTTTTTGAACAAATGGACTAGCCTGCCATATCTTCATTTCACTCTGACTTTAGGGTGTCTACACAATTGAGCCCTCTGTAGGCAGAAAACTTTTATTTCCATTAAAAGACTTGGCATCCTTTTGTTCCTAAGACATTGCCCTGTTGTTATTTGTATAGATATCCAACTTTATATTGAGATCTGATTAATCTAATGTGTTTCTTTGAAGTGTTTTAATTTTTGTGAGCAGTGTATTTTTCAACTGTGTATGTAGGTCATACACAGGTGAGATCCCTGAGCTTACCAAGTCAAGTTCTAAAGGTTTTGGAATCAATAAAATGACAACAGTGCCCAAATTTATGCACCTGCCTAATTTTGTTTAAAGAATTATTGCACACTTTCTGTAAAATCCAATAAACTTAATTTCACTATATGATATATAGGAGACATTTATAGACATATATGGGAGACAACCCTGACATTTTTTATTTATACAGGAAAATCATGGCGATTAACAAGGTTGCCCAAACTTTTGCACCCCACTGTAGTTAGGGCTGGATCAGGTGACCCTGAATCCTCCCTTAGTTATGCTGCGATAGGTTCAGACTGCTGGGGAATCCCTTGATGCATTGAGTTTTTCCTTTCCTTTTCAGTCACCTTTCTCATTCACCATGTGTTAATAGATCTCCCTGCATTCAACCATACTTGTTATTAATCTCTGGCATGTCTTTCCACAGCATGTCTTTTATACTGTCTTCCTTCTTTCACCCCAACCGGTTGCAGCAGATGGCCGCCCCTCCCTGAGCCTGGTTCTGCCGGAGGTTTCTTCCTGTTAAAAGGGAGTTTTTCCTTCCCACTGTCACCAAAGTGGGGGGTCATATGATTGTTGGGTTTTTCACTGTATGTATTATTGTAGGGTCTACCTTACAATGTAAGGCGACTGGCGCTATATAAATAAAACTGAATTGAATTGAATTCTATAGGCCTGCGTCTACCTGAAAGATAATGATAAAAAAGTGATTAAAAGAGTTCTCTCCCAAAATGAATGTGGTTGTACAAGTTTAACACCTTACTCTCAATACATCCACATAATTAAAATATCACTTTACAGCATTTGAGAGATTCTGTAGGGACCTGATTGCTTACAAAACAAATAAAATCTGAATACATAAGCAAAGATGCAGAACAAATGTAGTTACCCTGAACAGTGAATTCCCTGAATGGTTCAGTGAAAATAAACATGATCCTATGACCCAATCCAATTAAAAATATAAGGTGAAAAACATCCAGTAAAGGGATATATTTTGTAAAAGAACTGTTCATACCCCCAAAGGAGCTAAGCCTTCCAGAAGCTTTGTGTTGTTTCATGTATTTTTAAATATCATGAAGTCATTAGTCGATGAATATATCAAAGCTGCCAAAAGCACAAATGGATACCATGGATGTTGTGGGAAGAACAGCTGTGCTTACAGAGCTGAGTACACGAGCCCGGTCCTGCTGAACCAAAAGCACGCCTGGCATTACAGCAGCTCATCCTGTGCCAGGAGAAGCAGACACAAGGAGTCAGGTAAGTCTCTCCTACACTCAGATCCATCACGAACGAGCAAAGCACACCCCGTAATCAGCAAAATCATCATCCCCGCAAACAGATGCTATCACTTCCACAGCTCATTACTTGTGCCTCTTTTGCATGGATGCTGATGAAGTTTCTGATGAACAGCACATCAGCCATAACCAAGCCAGGCATTAATTAACCCACTGACTATTCACGCTAACTTTATTCTGCGCACAGTCAAACAGTGGTGGGCGTTGTGAACGAACAACAAAAAAAAAAACCTCTGTAAATAATGCTGGTTCAGATAGAGTACCCTTGATCTTTGAGGGATGAAAAAAAAACTTTATCTTATTCTTTTAATAAAGCACCATTAAAATATAAAATATAAGCTTCCTCTGCACATGCACTTGATCCATCGAAGAGCTAAATTTCTCTAGCAACCAGTAACACAAAACAGTTCTAGTTTAAGACAGAAACAGTAATAATGCAACTTTGTTCCACAATAAGTAAAAGAAACCAAGAAAATAAATAAATAAATAAATAAATAAATAAATAAATAAATAAATAAATAAATAAATAAATAAATAAATAAATAAATAAGAAGAACTGCAAGATTACCAAACACAAGCTGAATAGCCACCTGATGAAATGTACTTTCCTTAAGCATTACATACATGCAAAAATGCAAGTAATGCAGTCAGTTAAAAGCCCACTTTGCTGAGGGCTAGTATTAACCTGAGAACTACTAGTAATTTGTAACAATCATGAAGGTCATCTGCGATCATAATCATCCAAATCTACCATCTGCAATTTGGAAACAGATGCCACAGTACATAGCCTACCACACTTTGCCGAACACAGAGTTTCTGTGACAATATTAGCCATGTCAAAATCACATCTCTGTGATTTCAGTCACTTTTCTTCCTTTTTCCATTGTGGAGGACTTCTTTGCGAATCATGAATGAAAGTTTGGACAGTATTTTAGTCACAAATTCAGGAAGTTTACATGGCTACACAGTACGGAGGCACACTCATGGAAAGATCGGGAATGAACTGAAAGCAAAGATGTCAAAGGGTGACGAGATGAATAACATGCAAAGCAGCACTGAGCAAGAAACATGTTTCTATTTTTCAAGGCTGAGGGTTAAAAGACAGCATAAAAAATAATTAATTAGTAGAATGCCCAACAAAACAAAACAAAACAAAAAACCACGAGCCAAAATGTTAACATAATTTAATTTCCTGTTCTCAGTTTCAGCACTTTGGTTTCTTTAAATAGAAGTTGTTACATTGACTTAATATAGTGTGGGGTTTTTTTTGTCCTGTCTCTCTTTCCTCACCCACAGCTGGTCATAGCAGATGGACGCCCCTCCCTGAGCCTAGTTCTGGTGGAGGTTTCATCCTGTTAAAAGGGAGTTTTTCCTTCCCACAGTCACCAAGTGTTTGCTCATAGGAATGGTCTCGTTTTTGTGGTTTTCTCTGTAATATTGTAGTGTTACAGAGAAAACACTAAGGTATATATCGTACCTTACGATATATATCGTATACCTTACGATATATATATACGATATATATCGTAAGGTATATATCGTATATACCTTACGATATATAAAGTGCCTTGAGATTGTGATTTGATGCACTATAAATAAAACTAGTGTGTGACCATAATTACACAAGTGACTGCAGTGCTAAGTGACCAGCTAACTTTCCTAGATTATTAGCATGATGACTATGTCTCCATTCTCTTCCTGCTCTCTTGTGTTCTCTCTGCCTTTCTCTGTAGCCTCATGTCTTCAGTGATTAGCTCCAGAAGTTTATTCTTTCTGTCCCTCTTTTACCTTCTCTCTACTGGGACTGTCATTCTTCTCTTCCTCATTCTCCTCCTCTTGGTCACCTGCTGCTGCCCTGAAGTGTCCTCAGGGTTGGAGGTAATTAAAACACAGGCCTAGTTGCAGGTCTCTGAGGTGATGAGGTGTTAGGATTAACACCTCATCCATAAGGGCAAACTAGGGCCAAGTATCTGCAGCAGGCTTCCCACGTATTCCATCCCCTGATCTTGGATTCTTGCAAAGGCAGAGGAAATAAAAAATGTCAGTTGTCAGCATATTTTGAAATGTAAGTTTATTAACCTGCCCTGCAGGCTTCTCCAGAGCTGTTCTAATAGGAGACAGAAAATACAGTAAGACAGGACAAAAACCCGTGCACCATAATCCCTGGATGCAAACTCAAAAAACTAAATTAGAAGGTGGCACAGCAGGACACACAATATCCCGCCAAAATAATTTACTTGGATGAACTATTTGGTTTTGGAAAAGAAGAAAACTTGCTGATAGGAATACTACAACTATGAATAAGACTGCCACATCTAAGTCCTGCCTTGTGATAAGGTTCTATATAGGAGTAATTTTATCCATAAATTCAACTTTGTTAAATGTCTAGATTACAAACTTCATATTGTATCCTGTATGCTGTATTGTATGCTGGTCAAATTCATGGCCCCTCTTAGCAATCTGCTCCTTGTTCCCCAAAAAGATGCTTTTAATACCATGAAATAAAAGCAGCCACATTAGAAAAGAAATCAAATCTGAGAAAAGCTGAATACGCAGGTCTTGATGTTTAATAATGGTTTTCAACTGTGCAAAAAAAAGCCCTGAAGCCTAACACACAACTTAGTTAGCAGTTGTCTGTCACTCAACTGTCACTACCCATAATTATGCAAACTTTGAGCTTCAATATAACGGAAACATTATGTTGAGTTACGTTTTTGAGTTAAGGACAATTCCTCCTCCTGTACACTTGCTATGAACAGGGGGATAAAGTACAGAGACTAAATGTTTTTCTACCAGCCTGTAACTATGTTTATATCTATTGTGTGTCTTTTGTCCTGTCTTCCTTTGCTCGCTTCTTGTCACCCCCAACCAGTCACAGCAGATGGCTGCCCCTCCCTAAACCTGGTTCTTCTGGAGATTTCTTCTTGTTAAAAGGGATTTCTTCCTTCCCACTGTTGCCAAGTGTTTCCTCTCTGATATTTTAGGGTTTTTACTCTACAATATGAAAGTGCCTTGGGGCGATCGTTGTTAGGAATTGGGAATTTTAACATCTATGGAGTCTATGGACACTGGCTTACTTTTGGTGTTAGCCTGAAGTGGACATTCAAGGAACTTCAGCTGTTGGCAATTCATTTTTCAGGCCTTTAGTTTATACCACTAGTTACTTAAAATAATAAGGCTACTCCAATCTGATTTTTCTAACGCTTTGGTAAGCTGACATAAAGCATAAAATATGTGTGGTAAGAACTTGGACTAAAACAAACTGTAGTACAACAATAAAAACTGGAAAGAGGAACAGTTGCTATTAGAGACCAGTAGCAGCTGGTTGCCCCACCATGATCTCATCCTCTCTGCCCTGCTCTGTGGTAGCTCTCCATTGTGTCCCTGTCTCACTCTCCCTGCTTACTTGTATCAGTATTTTTCCAGAAATTGTGCATTGTTTGGCCCAGCCAAACACAGTCAGAGGGGAGTTTTTGTGTCAGCGTGGGTAGCGGGGGCACGGGGAGATGTAGCTGCAAGTACGGGGTAGGGGTGTTGTGTGGTTTTGTTGTAGGCCTGCAACTCCCTCGTGGGGAGAAGTTGTAACTCACTGTGCATTTCCGCTTCTGAAACAGACACGCTGCTGCAAGTAGGAAAAGGTGATAGTTCAGCAAGAAAAAAGAAAAGGGTCTTATTTCTCTCAAGCTGATCTGCATTACTGTTTTGTTTATGGGAATGAGAGCAATAGTTTTGTATCCATTGTAAAATAATAATAAAAATGATAATCAGAATTAATATAAAATCATTACTAACAATATATCTCAGAAACCTAAAGTTTTCTTTTATGCAGGGGTGTGTCCACAAGAGGGGTATCAGGTGGCACCAGTCACCCCAAAAATATGACTGAAGAAACAAACAGTTATTCGATGCAGAACAATGCTTTAACTCATATGTAGTGCCACTTTTCATGTGATACCATTTGTATTTTCCACAGTGTATTAGTCAAGTATTCCTTGAATGTCCTAGAAACACCCATGGCTCTTTGATATCCACCAAACTAATTGTTGACTTTCTAAAGAAATAATAAAACAAGAATAAAAACACAAAACAATGTTTGTATTGTTTGGATCTAAATTCATCAGCTTGCACGCTGCACAATGCAGTCCTGCCAGCTGGACTGCTTATTATGTCAACCATGTGTGAGTGAACACATGGCGCGCACGTCGACTACATTGGAGTGCATGTGCGTGTTGGCACACAAACTAAAACTAGCTCATAAATAAACAACTCCACTTCAATTACGGCAACTTAAAGTGGTAGTCTAAACCACTTTAAGTGGTAAGTAAGATTTGAAAGATACTACATAAAAACACATACATGACATTAATATTCAAACATGCAGGAAAGCGGTGCGTTATTGTGACATACCAGGCATTTTCAGCAGGCAGGGCAATCAACAAGTCATGGCTGAAACATTCAGTATGTTTGTGGTGGATCATGACGTCAATATATATATTTTTAAAAAGTACAACAGTCAAATCCTCAAGTCAAGTCGTTTAACTCACAGGATTACTTTACTCTTAAGAGTACTTGTGTTTCTTTATTTCCATAAAATCCATCATTTTAACCCTAATTCACTACTGAATTAGTGAGTAATTCAGTACTGTAAACAGTACCATATACATTGAAAAACAAGAAGCACTCAGAGAGCACACACCTCTGCTGAGGCAGCTCACTCACTGGACAGTATTTACTTTTAAGGGAACAGTGCTGTGTTTTGTTTTCATTTTGTCTTCTTTGCTCTTTTAAATTTATTTGAAGAAGTTTGTAGTGCAGAAAAAATTGGTTAGGGGCAGCATACAGTTTGGCTTTGATTACAGAAACATTATGTAGGACTAGGTAATGGATAATAGATGTTGGTTAATAAATACCTGGGCATGAATAACTTTATTTGATTATATAATATTGTACTGCAGAATGTATTTGAACTAACTAGGAAGCTCATTCTCTTTCTCTTAACATTACTTTAAAGATATAAAGCATTATTGGGTCAACTTCAAAGAAAAGCAGATGTGAAATGTAAAAGGGAGGTCAAGATGTGACATGAAAATTGAATGCAGACAATAATGTGATAATTAAATTCCCCATATACCAGAAACATTTACTAAATGAAATACAGAGAAAAGAAGCTGAATTTTAGTCAAAGTTTTAAAGAAAAAAGACATTTTATGAAAATTTTAACGTATTTGACCTTGAAGAAGAGGTCAAGGGTACTAAATAATAAGATATTTAAAATCCCCATATATCATTCTCTATATGTTGTCAAGACACACAATGTGACAAAACATATCTTTAAATAGCTCTATATGGCATTATCATGACTTTGACCTCTTCTTTAAGGTCAGTAGATTGATCTGAAGGTCAGAGGTCAAAAGTGACATATTTTTAAACTTCAACACAGAACAAACACTCTAAAAGGACTGGAATCTGATGGAGAGATGCTCCTGCAGTGGGACATCCCTGCAACAGAGCAAAAGACAAGTGAACGCATGGCCAAAACAAACAGAACCAGCATGAGTTTGCATGAGTTCAGTATTAGTTGTTTTCCATTTCAGGAGCAAGCATATAGATCATGCCAGAGTTCAGCAGAGCAGTCAGGAAAAGAACTGTTGCAGTCAAAAGGGTATGACCATACAAGATAAAACATCGCATGCAGCGACTCTGAAAACCAGTTTCATAGAAAACAAACTTTGTTTTGTGCGGCGCATGAAAAATGTCATGCGCCGCACACCTGCCAGAGGATTGGTCAGCAGGTGCTGCTTCGCAAAGTGATATTAATAACCTGTAGTTGGGGGGAAAAAAGTGTGATTTCAGCTGTCTGCCACACCTGCAGTCTGTTAACAAGACCTTGAGGCAGGCTTAGTGAACTGTATTTTAGGATTAAATTCACATGAGTACACTGGACTTTATAACAGGATGCTCTGAAAGACTGAGTTCACCAGCGTGATCTTCATTCACATGAAACCACAAACAAACCACAGTGGAAGAGAAGTCCGAGCTGAATTATCAAAATTAAAGGTTAAGAGCGCCTATAAAGCAGCATCAGCAAAAGGACAGAGGGGGAATGGAAAAAGAGGTTAGTCAGGGCAAATAGCTGTATCACCTAAGTCCATACAGTGAGTCACTGCCCACAGATAAGTCACTGCTTTTATGAATGGCAGTTGGTGAGTGTGGGCTGGGGGTGGGAGGCAGATGGGGGCTTCTGGCCTAAGCGGAAAATAACAGCAGATAGTGAAGCTACACCAGAGGATGTGTGAGCATAGCGAAGGACTAAAGCAGGTGTAAGAGGAGAAACAGACAAAACACACATGGTAAACCTGCTTCCTTTTCATGTTCCCTACAAGCACAGATTCTGCTCAGTACTCCACAAAAGCACTGTCCACACTGTTATTACCCAATAAAACCCCTGGCAGGGGGAGGAGTGCTTTCCACTGTACTCAGATGAGCGATGGAGGGATTTAAAGGTCTGAACTGATGGATCTTCCCACTAAACCGCTTCCCTCAGTGATGGAGACGGAAAAACATCTCTGGTTAAAGTCAGTCAGGACGGCCGCAGGGCTCAAATGAAGGAGTCTATAAAATCCAAACGGTACAAGATCAGAAATACGTCAGTACCGCTTTCTTTAAGTGCGTTCAGAGATTAAACAGCCCTTTTAAGTAAGAGGAAGCAATTAGGACGGTGTTTCTCTGCTTGAGCGTTTAGTTTCAACGTTTCTTTTTCTATCAAGGAGGTGTCAGATGTCTCCCATAATTATCTGTGCAGCATGACTAAACATAATGTCAGAGTCAGAAAGAGGCACCTTCACCGTGCAGGGGAACAAAAAGTCTTGTGACAGATAGCACAGTCCCCGCAGAGCCCTGATCTCAACATCAGAGAGCAGCTGAGACAGCCTGAACCCACAGAGGAACTCTGGAAAGTTGACTGGAAAAACCAGTTTGCCAAGTGCTTCCAAAAAAAAAAAGCCTACACCAAGTAGTATTATATGTTAAGTGCTGATTTAGGTTTACTTTAATTAATGATAAATAAAACTTACCAGCAGCACTCAGACTCGAGCACTCGCTGTTTAGAAGTACAGGCAGACCACTCTGCAAATGTATACATGATTTTTGGATGTTGGACTGCTGTGCCTAAACAAATATACACAAAGGATCTACCTTACATTTTACTAAATCTCCTTTAAATCCTCCCGAGAGCTTGTGTCCTCAGGTGGGACACTACATTGTAGCATAACAATACAATGTCCCCATGTGTAATATAAAAATAAAATTTAATAACGCTTTGAGATACTTTCACAGGTGATGGCTCTAAACTAGCACCTTGTTCTAATCTTTGTAATTACCTGCAAAGCCAAGTAAAGGTGGCAGCAATCATTTCACTAGATGGTGGTTAATGATGGCAATGGTTCAGGTAAAGGTCAAAGGGAAGAACCTTTTAAGAATTGTAAGAGAAGATGGTTGTTACAAGAGGCTACTTATAGACAAATGTACATGATAATCTCAGGATTGGTCAAACACAATGACGTCGGTTGCTCGACAGGGGCCCATTCACCGCTGAGCAGGGCATGGTTCCTTCTTGTTTTACAGTATCTCGTCTCCTGAGAGAATCTGGACTGAGCTGACATTGCCGTCAACACATTAGACCAAAATCTAATCTAATAATCTGCTGAGGAGAACTGGTCCAAATATCACAAAGACCCAAAGTGTGGTTCTGCAGCAGTTGAGCCTCAAAATGATCAGAAGTGCTTTCACCGCCATTCTTTTTTTTCAGTAGGAGAAAAAAAAAAAAGAAAAAAAAAAGGTTGCTAACACTGGAATATTGTGATGGCCCATCTCTGATCGAATTCCAAAAAAAAAAAAAATAATAAAAGGATAAAGTTATGGCAACACAAAGCGGATCGGATGGCTTAGGAGTGGAACAAGATCAACCAGAACAAGCTGGCAACACCTGACAGGTGATGTGCATAAGTCATTCCAAGAGAACAGCCTATGTACTGCTATTTAAAGTGCTTATCTTTAAATAGCATGAGAAGATATTCTTATCCTCTCATGTCAGAATTATTTAGAATTGTCAATTTTAACAACTTTCTGCATTTTGGGGGACAGGTTATGTAATGATCTCTATTGTAACATGACAGACTCTGGCTCATATAGCGTGTTTCTATTTAAAACTTCAGATTAAATGTCAGTTTCAGGTCAGCTTTTGAAAGCCTGTCATATTTTCTAGCGTATTCCTGCTGTGAACTCCAACATAGCGCCATGAACTTTGCTTCATGCCCACATTTGTTCTAGCTGCTATAATGTATTTTGCTGAGTCATTTTACACTACCATAATCCTCCCGTGCTGTGTCGCTGCTTTATCTCTTTCGCATGAAGAAAGAAAATTTAAAGTTTATAGACTACAAAGTTTATAGAGCACAACAGCAGGTTCGCAATAAAAGATTGCCTCAGTTCTTTAGTCAAAGTTAATGAATCAAGCTCATATTTATGCACATTTCTTTTAGTCACATTGGCAGAATTTCACTTTACCTAAACTCACATTTTCTCAAGTCCAAATAAATCGACTGTCATGCAAAGACATTGTCAGTTTTACATGCAAGCTTCCAAGGAACAAACTGAGGCACAGACTGCATTGAATACTCTTTATTCATTATTTCTTCTTCAAACACATTTTCCTGATGTACATGTACATTCCCATTCAAAGGAAAAAAAACTCAAGTGAGGTAAAAGTGCTGAAAAATGAAATAGTTTAATGGTTGTAACCATCAAAGTCACAATCACAAAGCTGACAAAAAAAGCTCTTCTGCATTAACTATTTCCAAAAATATATATATAGTGCGACAAAGTTCATATTTTCCCCATTTTTTTTTTTCCATTCAACTTGTGTTACCACAGGCATCCCTTCACACACGCTCAAACGAACACACGCTCCTCCACATGTTAATGTAAACACACATCTGCTTCTGCTGCAAACAAAATAAATCAATTTCATACAGAAACTGTAGGACAGCTTCCATCACATTTCCTATGGTGTAAGACTTGCACTTTATACAAGCATAACCACTAACCATCTCATCCCTCTCTCATCTGCATCTCCCCTCTAGCAAAGGATACAGCTACAGGTGTCATAAGGGGGG
>VURO01018664.1:17185-33888 GCA_015108175.1 Pelvicachromis taeniatus | reverse complement strand
TCATTCGGAACCGCTACATCTATCACTACGGTGTCTTCTTCTGTTTATCTACCACCACTATGTCCGGTTGGTTGGCCACCACCATTTTGTCTGTCTGTATCTGGAAGCCCCACAGGATCTTGGCTTGGTCGTTCTCCACCACCCTTAGTGGTGTCTCCCATCTTGACCTCGGGACTTCCAGGCCGTACTCGGCACAGATGTTTCTGTATACTATGCCGGCCACTTGATTATGGCGTTCCATGTATGCCCTGCCTGCTAGCATCTTGCATCCTGCTGTTATGTGCTGGACTGTCTCAGGGACATCTTTACACAGCCTGCACCTGGGGTCTCGCATGGTGTGGTAGACTCCAGCCTCTATGGATCTTGTACTTAGGGCTTGTTCCTGTGCTGCCATGATTAGTGCCTCTGTGCTGTCTTTCAGTCCAGCTTTGTCCAGCTATTGGTAGGATTTCTGGATGTCAGCCACTTCCTCTATCTGCTGGTGGTACGTACTGTGCAGGGGCTTATCCTTCCACGATGGTTCCTCCTCTTCCTCGGGTTTCTGCTGCCTGAGGTGTTCACTAAGCACTCGGTCAGTTGGGGCCATCTTCCTGATGGACTCATGGATGTTTGTTGTTTCATCCTGGACTGTGGTGCTGACACTCACCAGTCCCCGGCCTCCTTCCTTCCGCTTAGCATACAGCCTCAGGGTGCTGGACTTGGGGTGAAACCCTCCATGCATGCATTTCTCTCTGAATGATGGTCAGTGACACATTCTGTCATGAGGCTGAAAGCAAACTGATTTCTTGACTCTCACACAGAGAGCAGCATTTATCCAGAGCAGAGCTGATATACTACAACCACTTCTGCCATGTAAAGCAGAACTCTGTGTATAACAGCGCACCTGAGGATGGCCCCTCGGCTGAAGAAAACACAAAACATAATTTACCAAACGATCTTGACTGATGTGTTTGTTTTACCTTGCTAACATTTCAGTGTAATACCGCAGGTTTTTATTAAAGCCAAAGCAGAGGATCTCCTTAGATGGCACATTTAAAATTTGGATTTCAAAGGGGGCGAAGACCTTTTACTTGCTCAGGCATAACAAAAAGATGAAAGACTGAACATTTGAAGACGGCCTACTAGCTTAACAATTCAGACTATTTTAGATACATCCAATTGAAGAACTACTTCCAGCACAACATTCTCACCAAAACTGATCTAGATGATCCAATTCTAATAATTTTTCTGAAGGCTTATGAAAACACCCTAGTTAAGGGTGTGATTGGGAAAATCTACAAGAGGTTATTGACAAGGAAGCCTATGTTAAAGAAAGATGGGAAAAGAGAGGAAACATTTCAAAATCAAATGAAGAATGGCTGGATGCATGGAAATCCTCATGGATATGTACAAATTCCAACGTATGTCTGCGTATTTTCATAAAGCAGATGGCACATCTGCACACAGGTACCCTCAATTGTTGGAGGATGTGTGGGGCACTGGCACATATTTTGGGACAGATTAAACCCTTGTGGCTTGAGTTCCACAAAGCTTTAATTACTATTTTTAAGGTAGTTAGTATCCCTCTACAATTTTCTACCATATTCTTAGTAAGTCTTGATAATTTGCAGGGTTTAGAAAATACATATCTTTTTACAATTCTGCTAGCTGCAGCCAAAAAGCCAATCACAAGATGCTGGCTCCTTCCTGTGCCCCCCATGATGTCAGAGTGGAAAAACATTGTGAATGAGATTTATGTAATGGAATCTATTACTTTCTCAATACGCCTTGAAAAGAGCATAAATGGGTCAGTATTATTAAACCTCTACAGCCAGACTTTGTTGAAATTTCTCCTGCTTAGAAACTTTTTGAGCCCTGTGACAGACGGTGTTTCTTTCTCTCCACACTTTTTCTTTGTTTTCTAAATGTATAAAGATAAAAGTGGTTCATATTTGGACATATTGCTATTGAAACACTCTGTACTGTACTCTACTACTTAAAAATAAAAATTAAAAAAAAAAGCAGAGGATCTCAGTAACCTGTGAGCCAATAACAACAACAGCAGCACAAAACCCTGATACATTCGGTGACACCTGAATGACATATATTAAGATTTGCTTCAGGTCTGTCTGTTAGACGTTCCAACAGGTTGTGCGACAGGTCTGATACAGTATAAAAAAAATCATGACATGACAATCAGCTAGTGATGTGTCAAACCTGTGTGTGCACACAGGCTTTTGTGCCATGTGTAGTTTTCCTTATGGACTGATCGGTGTGTAGAAATATCTGCATTTCTTTACTAGATTTCTTTTAGTATCAGGCAAGACTCAATCTGATGCATTCAAACTGTTCATTTTTGAGAAGAAGTTAGGTCATGTATTCATATCCTCTGGCTACCTTTTCTCCAGGTCGCAGTCTCCCAGTGTGCCATTGATGAGCTGATTGGGTGTCCACTTCAGCGTGAGATTATCCCCCGCTTGATGGAGTGACAAGTAACCCCGTAACACCTCCATGTCCTTCTTCTGCCACGTGAAACAAAGAGGAGGAAGAGATGAACATTGTTAACACCTTTGGCTATAATGGACAGATGAATAGAGGGTTTTTATCCAAACATGTGACATGAGATGTTTTTACTCAGCACTACTTTGCCTTATTCTACTATAGAGATAACCGCACTGCTGAACATGATCAACAGCTTCTGTGACGCTTTGTGGGATGCAAAGAGAAGCATACGCTGTACATACTGGTGTCAAGTGGCTGTCACTAGATTATTTTTATACAGAAGAGAAAATAAAAACTTAATTCTGCAATTATGAAGAAATTCTTCCATAAAAAACAATTTTTTTTAATATTCTTTCAATCCTAGCACACTTTTTCACACAGCACTAAAAAGTGATTGAAGCATGCTCTGTGTGCTCTATGATCCCAGCATTTATTCAACACACCCTAATAATCTGGTGTTTCCCTTTGTCTCACTTTAGTAAGATGAGCTCCAGGAACATCAACCACTGATGTTTCTGATTTATTAAACTATAGGAAACCGTTTATTGCCCAACTGTGACATTTATTCCCAGAGTTCCAGGCTTTCGCTAGCTTTCTGTTTTCTTATTGTCATCAAATCATAATACTGAATCTAATTTATTAGAAGTGTGACGATAATGTCACACGGTCCAGGTTTAAGAGTTATATTTAAGCAATAACAAAAGCCAGAATTTATCCTCCTGATCTCTGGAGTACTCGTGTTCTGGGCCTCCAAGTATTAGCTACACTAATAAACTGCGCTAATGTTCACTTGTGATTCCCTGATCCCTTTGCTAGCATAGTGAATGATGCCAGGGTTTGTTTGGTCTTCAGCTGTTTATGTGTGTGTTACATGTCAGAGTAACATCCACATCCATCGCATTGTAACGAGGTCACTTCACTTGTTACAGTTGTTGTGTCATTGCCGATCGGTCGGTTACGATGACAATGGCACTATTGTTGCACACCAGTGCAGCGAGTGCTGTATTCATCTGCACGTGCACTTAGCTGGGGACCGGAGTTTTGGTCCCCACGAGAATAGTAAACTTACAATTTTTGGTCCCCACGAAGATAAATAAACACAAACACGCACACGCACGGGATTCTTGTGATGTTTTGACTTTCTATTTTTCTTATAACAGTTTCTTTATGGTTTTAGTTTTGAAATGTAGTTCCTTCCTCTCCGCTATCCCAGGGTTTTCTGTTTTTTTGTCTTTTGTCCCAGTTTTCTTGGATTTAGCTTTACCTTGATTGCATGTGTGTGTATAACATATTCTCCCTCTGTCCTCTGTCTTCCCTGTGCGCTCTCTGTCAGTTAAAGGATTCGCTTGCCATTTCTTTTTATGGATACTGACTTTCTGGACATTGCCTTCAACCAAAAATAAAGGTTCGCTTTTTGTTTACATGTGTCAGCCTGTGGGGCCTGCATTTGGGTCCTTTCTGCCAGCATGATATGACAAGCTGAGTGGGCGCTGTGGGCCGTCTGTGTGCGCTGCACGTACAGTGTGTAGGCTTCCAAGGATTACTGCCGCTATTCTAAAAAAGCAGCAGCTTCAGGGCCTACACAGACCTGCAACCTTTGACATCTACACAGTTTCAACCTTTATCAAAGTTTATGCCAAGATTTTTTCATAAAGCTAAGCTCAAAGCTGTCACATTATATCTCACACACACTATAGACAGAGTTTATATTATTCCGTTCTCAGACTATTTGTGTTTGTATGGTTTTAATGTATGAAATGCAGCTTTGAGTAATAAATAAAAGCAGATTCTCAAGCCCATAACTTAAGCTCTGTAAGCAGTGTGGAGGACTGAAACTGAGGAACTGAATTCTCAGTTTCTTAAAACACTGATGATATATCATTATTGATTTCTCATGAGATTTTTACCTCATGAACATTAAAGTGTTCCTTACATCCTTACATTTGTGTTTGTTTCCTCCTTTTGCTGATACTGTTCAGTACAGGTGATTGATTACTAATGTAATGAAACGTAGTTTCCCCGTCGTCTGCACCCCACCTCACTGTCACAGGACTTGAAATACCCGTAGATTATCCACAGCGCTGCTGTTTCTTTTGATTTATCCTTTCACCACTTTGCTCTTTACTCAATGAGGTGAATCATCTGTTTTTACATTAGAGTAGAACAGACGGACTTTAAAACTTGATGAAACATACTGAAAATCGCTCATCCTGTGCAATATTTACCTGTTTATCTCTTTGAACCTGTCTTATTGGCAGTTTAGTCTAATTAGGCTGCTGATATGTGATTCTTACTTGTTTTCAAGGCTCCATGTGAGCGTGGAGCATAAACTCTAGCTGTCATGCTGTGTTAGGAGATAATATTTTGCTGAAAAAAAAGAAGATAAGTTTGCGATATTTTGCATAGTGTCTTTCTTGTGTTGCACACTGCTGTGTGAAAAAATTATCTGTGCAATACAAACTCGGTGCTGCAGAGAAAAAGTCAAAAACCCAGCATACTTTGTCGCTCACACAGCCGGCCAATCACTGTGGGCATCAATGTTGGTCTGGAAAAGTTACAGAAAGTGGCAAAATAATAATCTTAGTGAGCGATTCTCATAGATTCCAGTTGGCCAGCCTTTTAGTCGTCTGGCAAATCAGGTTACAATGCTAGGAAAATCAAAACCCCAAAAATCAGGGGTCTCAAACTTGAATGAGCTGTGGGCCACTGCTGGCACTGTCATCTCACTGGAGGGCCACTTTAGTGTTCAAGTAGTACAAAACAAACAAGAAAAAAAACACAAATATTTCAGTTTTGTTTGTCTTTTGAATGTCACATATCGTATAAGAAGACAAAACTGTAAACGTGAACGCAGATTTGAACTGAAGCCTTTCATTGAACGACCAAACAAACACGTTGGTCCTGTCTCTGTGTCCAGACTCGTGGCAGCACTGCTGCTCTCAGTGTCACTAGTGTGACATTAGTTGTGACTCTGTCACTGAGCTAACAGCCAATCAGCATGTTTGGACTCTCTGCTCATGTTGCCTTCATATTCAATCATTTAAAGAACTTATTTTAACATTGCACTCAACATCAAAGAAAAAAAGTCACTTCAAAAGGTCAAACTGTGTCATATTTGTTCACGTCCACATACAGGCTGCAAGTAGGGCTGACATGGGCCACAAGTGGCCCCTGTGCCGCAAGTTTAACACCCCTGCCCTAAATGAACACGTGTCTTAGTAACAGAAAGAAATATATCCAAAGTTTCTGCTTAGACATATCAAAGGAACACATCAGTCAAGTTGGGGTTTTTTTTTTTTTTGATGGATGTAAAGTTTGTTCTAAGTGAAGACACATTCTCAGCAGACCCAACATCAGACTGGACTTAGATCCTGACCCTTTACCAAAGTGCATGTATTGTAGCTATACGTCTGGGGCTGTTCTGTGAGATTGTGGAGGAACTGAAACCACTCTGGAGGATGACGGGACAAAAACAGCAAATAGTTGGGTGCACAGTGAGACGGTGGAGTTGTACCGGTTGCACAAGGACATTATTTTTGCCATAGAGAAGGTGCGTTCTGGAGTTTTGGTGAAGAGACTCCACATACTCCCTCGCTGATGCAGCAAACCTGTCCTCTGACATGCTGCCACTCGACTGCCTTTTGCGGATCTAGAAAAGAAAAGAACGGCCAGTTTATACAACGAATGACTCCTACGAGAAAACCAATCCTACACATGGCAAATGATATTTCTTTAGAACAACACCTCCGGAGGATGCCTCCATACTAACCCCCAGAGCAGGCCGGCGGCCAGCTAAGACGTCCTGGCCCCGGTGGGCCCCGTGAATACGATGGCGCTGAACCAGCTCGTTGGCTGAGGGGTCTGTCCAGAAATGATCTGAAGTCTTCAGCTTAGTGTACTCCAGAGCACACGGCCCCACTGAAAAGACAGCACACATGTACATGGCCTTTAAGCAGACATCTGATGGTGCTAATTTCTCCATATGTGGTGGAAAACCGGCAGTGTGTCTATGACATGCTCTACATACATTTTCCAATTCAAATGAATGATCAAATGACAATATTAAAAATGTTCTTCTTTGCTGACAATATTGTATTTTCCAAGATTTTGTGCAGTTAAACAACATCAGTATAATCCTGTCCTCCTGTCCAAGGAGTCTCTCGTATTGTGGACAAACATTACAACGAGTATCAGGGCTGGCATGTAGCGAGTGATGGGGTTAACCCTGGATATTTCATCACAATGTCTCACTAGTAGATAAAACAGTAATGCAAACATGCGCCTGTGCTGCGTTACCGAGTACAGCCAGTGTGTGGAGAAACAGTATTTATACCTGTCATACACAGGTATAAATACTGTTATATAGAGTCCTGATATATTAAAAAAAAGTCCCATACAGATTTTTTTAATATATCAGGACTCTAATAACATCAGTGGTACAATAACACCTTGAGCGTGGCTTGTAAAATAAGTTTGTGATTATTTTTACATTTTGTCTCTGCAAGCAGCTTTTAAAAATAATTAATTATCATATAATGAAATAAGCAACAATTTATTCATAGTCCAATGAACACATCAGAGAGCAGCTCGGGGTTAAACGTCTTTCCCAAGAATACTTTGGCATGCAGACCGGAGCAGCCGGTGCTGGAACGCAGTAAAATGTCTTAATCGAAACATTTGTTCTGTTTTTTAAGTTCCACTGAGAATCTGTTTTTATTTATATTTGAAATTAGGGTTGTATTTATGGATGCTAATTACACCAGGCTAAGCCATTCTGCGTGGGAGGATTTCTCACTGGTGTAAAATATGTGCTTTCTCTTCATGCAGTAAGTGGGGAGAAAACTCCCTGGTGTCTCTCTCTCACCAGAAACTCTGGCACAGTTGTGTTTTTTGTGAACAGCATTAATAGCTCATCTTCCCCACCCTGACATCATGGCTGCTGGCGATCTCAGAGGACAACAAAAGGATGAAGACACAATGGAGAATATCAGCCAACCTCAGCATGAAGTCCTCCCTGTGCCAGCTTCCTCTGACTTCCTCACACAGTGCAAAGGCATGCTTGTTAAAAGTTAAATGTTGCTTCTAAGTTGGCCGTGGACGTGAGGCCGATTAAGTGCTTGTATAGAATAAAGCATCATAAAAAGTGGGATTAAAAAATGTGGCTTGTAGCAGTCTCAGGAACTTTAAATGGTCAGACTAGAAAAGTGCCACATGAATGCATATACGTTACATTATAAATGGTTTACTCGCTGTCAGTTCTTTCTTTCTTTCAGCACTAGTGCGGAGCAAATATGTAGCAGGTGTTTGGATACATTAATGTCCCAGCTGTTCCATGACTATACTCTGCACTCCTACTGTTCTGTCCGTCATCAGCGCTCATTATCTGGCTCATCAGTGTCCCCGACTCCCTTGTTAGTCAGAGATGATGAGTGTTTATTTTCTCTTCACCAGTCTGTCTCGCAGTTAACTTTGTCTAGTTTGGTTAAGTTGGCAACGCTTTTTGCTTCCTGTTCCTGTCTGACTGCCTGGGTGTTTCTGCCTGCTGTCCAATTCCATACAGTTATGAAAATGTGGTCTCTCGTGTGTTTGTGCATTTAAATAAATATACGAACGATCACCTGGACCATCAGCAGTGCCCCCCTTTTTTTTTTTTTTTTACTGGCCTCTGCTGATTAAATACATTTTGGCACTTCATGCAAAGTGTGATGTACTCACCTAGTAGGGCTGCCAAGATGGGCCCAAAGACTGAGTCATGCATCAGAGCTTCCCTCTCATAGTATTTACTGCAGTCAGAAACACAAAGAAGAAAGAAACACATTACTAGATATGATCAGTTTGGAGGTGATGAGTCTTACTAGGTGATGAGTGCAGGGTTAAAGAAAAGTATGATCTCTCAACTATCCAAGAGCAGGCAAGAATTCAGCAACGCCAGATGTCATAATAGAAACTCAGGTGACACACCTGCCTGATTACATCACCATCCCCTCACTCATATCTAGTGGCTGCATTACATCACAGACCTATCACATGGGTTAGGAAGATATCGTTTTTGGCTGGCTCCAGTGTAAATCACCATGGTAACCCATGCTGAATAGCTGCAATGTGACCTTGTATTTGAATAACACTAAACTTCCGCAGAGTGCTCCGCTCCTGTTTCAAACTGGCTCAGAATGAGCCGTTTCCAATAGTTTCTGTGGTAGCTCACCATGAATCTGTCCTCCAGGATGACACAGTCAGCGTGGAGTTCTACTTCACCTGAGGAGCGTGGCAGATTTCGCCACAGATACAATCTGAGCTCACAACCTGGACCTCTCCAAATTTTCCTTCACTCAGCTTTGTCCATTTATTAAAAATAAAGACTAAGTTTAAGGATAACCATTTTAACATCAGATTAGAGCCACCACCTGCTGCATAGGTAGAAGTACAGGGGGCGTAACAGATCGTAGGATATGTCGGGGAGCAGGTCTGAGAAAAGTCTGGCTTGCCTTTCCTTGACATTACGGGAGAATACCCAGAGTCTTCTTTGGCTCTTGTGACCAGGGGTAACTGATGCAATGTTCATAGCTGCTCATACAAATCCAAGACAATATCAAACAGCATTAATGAAGAAAAGCGTGAATAGTTTTGTTCAAGTTCATCTTTAAAAATATCAATTTTCAGCTATCAAACACCAAGTGTAGGAGTTCACACAGATTATCCTCTTCATTTGACTCAACAGTGTGACTGCTGCACGTCTATAGAAGCTGCAGTGACACTTTATGCACATGATGAATGCAGCAGCACACCCAGAGGACAGCGTGAGTAGAAGAATCGGGTGCTTCACCGCAACGGTTGGACGGCTGATTCACACACACATTATTTCCAAGTGCTGTGATTTCTGAAAGATTGAAGCATTGCCTGTGCATTAAGGATGCATCCCCAGTAAAATAAATATACCTTGGCTTCAGGCATCTGCCAATATTGAGAACTGATCCAAGACCAGTGTTAAATTAATAAGCTCTAGTTCCCTACAAATAGGAACGAGGAAGGATAATAAGTTTATGCACTGTCCATCAGCAGCCAGGATGTCCTCATGACCCACTATACAGCCAAACGCTCAACACCTATTGCTTATGAAACAATATTGTTTCCCTGTATCTGTGATGTTATGCTCAGTGAAACCTGCAAACACAGTGGGACTCTTCCCACCAAGGTCAGCACGCTTCACAATAAAAGATAGAATAAAGGTTTACCAAGGTTGCTATTTGATGCTTCTTATTTCTAAGGGACTTCTGAGGCCTTGACATTCACTGTGGGTGTCTTATATCAGATTAGATCACCTCCACTGCAGCTGTCTGAACACAACGCAGACTTTACAATAAGCTTTTAACCGGAACCACCACAATACAACAACACCACATAAGTCTTGTTGAGGATTGTCTGCATCTAATAACCGTTGCCATGTTTGTGAACCCCATCGGTGCACGTCATGTCTGAAGCTTTGATCAGTGAATCGCAGTGTGTGGACAGCTTGTCAAAACACACAGTGGTTGTTAGCCAGACAGAACACAGAACAAAGCAAACACAGGAGAAGAATGGGAAGCATAAATAGATAATTCATTCAGTTACAGCAAAGCCTGGAGTAGATTGCTGTGAGTTACCACAGTGCAACACCAGACAATAAAACAAACTCACCTGCAGTTGTCCACAATGTGCTGCACAATCTTGTCCAGAACTTTCTCGAAGAGAGCTGTGCGCACCCAGATGTGTTTGATAGCCTGGGCGGAGAGGGGCTGAGGGGGCCGGCTGGTGGTGGAAGAGCCTTGTCTCCTCAGGGGTTCGTGGCCCATGCTCTGGGTTCTCCTGTACAACAAAGCACAAGTTACAGTAATTAACAGGCCTGCAGAAGCACTCGTGAGACTGGATTTTTAAGGCTGATGCTGACCTACACTTTATATAAATTTTCTCGTGCAAAAAAAACACTAAACTTTATCAGTTACAGATAAAGAATAAATAAACATGATGGGAAAGGACAAGGATTTTATTTTTTATCTAATCTAATCAAAAAGACACGTCAGCATTTTGAGTTACAATGAGTCTGTGTGTGATTTGAGAAACAAGCACAACAATGAGATTTTTACTTTTCTCTGCCTTCAAACAGCTCTGTAAAAGACACGTTATATAAGTATCTAAATACACAACGACTAACTTACTGTATCTATTTCAATACCTGTAAATCTTACAGGCACGAGCATGACGGCTTTGACTGACAGTCAATTCAATTCAATTCAATTTTATTTATATAGCGCCAAATCACAACATCAGTCGCCTCAAGGCGCTTTACATTGTAAGGTAGACCCTACAATAATACATACAAGTCAGCGTTTCTGTCAGTAAAGAGTGTCTAAATGGGACTTTCTGACTGTGTTTGTGTGGTTGGACCATTCTTTTACATTTCCCTGACAAATATTATGGCTAGCTGTGTGGTGCCAATGCTGATATTTCACTATCGATTTTCTTTGGCACTTCTAGCTGGTTTCATTTGTGGATAGATAAAATAACCACTCTATGTAAAGTATGTCAGGATGTTCTTTTTAATGCTTCAACATTTTGTTAGACGTGCAATAAAGCAGCATTGTACACACACAGACTTGTATCTGTTTTTCAGCTCAGTGAAAATAAACCCTTTCATGCATGAATGATGACATCCTCAATCCGGATTTTTTTTTTTTTTTAGGCATTAAAAAAAGATTTTTGAACTTCAGTTTTTTTAAAGATGTACTTTTCAAAGAGTTTTTTACATGTCCACTTAGGTGGACAATATACGTTTTGACTTATGAATTTGATAATGAATAAATAATACACACTGTGTAAAAACTATAAGATAACAAAAAATGTTTGCCATTTGTTTTTAAACTAATGTGGTAACACAACTTCTGTATATATATTGTCCATGACAGTAAACAAGGAGTGTCTCAATGATGGTTGAACTCAATGATGTACAAACCTTATGTACAAACTGACACAAATACAAGAACACAGCCTTGTATGGAATAGCTGTCCACTGCAGTGATCACTATGTGTGAAAGAGTTAAATAATCCGACAAAGAACCGACTGGGGCCGGTCGAGTGTGGAAGCTGGCTTTTAGTCAAAGCATGAAACACAGGGTATTCTCATGCTCAGCAGCACCAAATTTGGCCAGTTTTTTTTTTCCTGCCTCTCGATTAACTACAATGAAAAAAAACTTTTCCCCCTGACAAACATTTTGGATGTACGTAGATATTGCTTCAAGACCTCATAAAGTATCTAAAAATGTCATTTATGATCTACAGCAACACAAGTGAACAACAGAATGAACTGGTTTTACAAGCTGGTCAAAGGCTGAATGAAAATTGCGTCTTTGACCACAAGGAGGCAGTATTTAACACCGTAATAGGGTGTCATTTACTATAGTCCATTATAACTTATTAATATTTATAATAGCTAAACACTGGCTTTTTTATTAGTAAATCTGTTCAACGTCAAGCAAAATGTGTCCTTTTATTCTGGACCTGAGGTGTGAGAAGCATTTCATGAATTTGGATACAGATGACTAATGTCAGGTTGAGAGACGAGCACTTTCATCTCAGACTGAGTTTGATCTTTGGTGTTTCAACAGCAGTCAAACAAAGCCACTCACACACCCACTTCTACAAGCTAATGAGGATGTGTTTGTGTGTCTGTGCTGAATGTGGCTAGGCTGCCACAGTCACGATGATAGCAATCCCCCACTGAGTGTGTGTGTGTGTACGTGAGAGAGAGAGAGAGAGAGAGAGAGAGAGAGAGAGAGAGAGAGAGAGAGAGAGAGAGAGAATAGCGGTCTTCTTTCAGCTGCTCCCTTCTGGACTTGCCACAGCGAATCATTTGCCTGACTCTATCGCTAGCATCCTCGTCTGTCCCACCCGACGTCTGAATGTCCTGCTTCACTACAACGATGAATCTTCTCTGAGCTTCCTTCTTTCCCTCCTGCCTGGGATCCTTTGTCCAATACTTCCAGTATCCTTCCTCTGCACATCTCCACACCATCTCCACCTTGTCTCCAAACCACCTAACTTGAGCTGTCTCTCTGATGTGCTCATTTCTAATCCTGTTCAATAATAAACTGAACTGACTGACTGAGGGGGGATTATATTGGGCTTTTGTCCCAAAAGTGTCATCAAAATTCTGCAAACCATTAGTTACTGATAGGAGAAAGTATGACTGTTTTGTGTTGTCTTGTAATAAATGCCATAGAGTGTTCTCTCTAAAAACAGCATAAGGAGGTGTTCTAGTTTTCTTGTTTCCTTAAATTGGTAACTTTTTCTCAGTACTACTGTCTCTAAATCATACATCACAGCAGGTCTCACAACCATCTTGTAAACCTTTCCTTTCACTCTTTCTGCTATCCTTCTGTCACGATAAAACGGGCGGAGCGAGAACACATCCGGGAACTTTTCGCGTTCTCGGCTTGATGTGGACTTTGAATTGGGACAGTACTTGTCTCTGACTGATGACGTATAACGAGTCCGCGAAAACGCAAGTACACACAAGTACGCATAATATGCGGGGGATTGCTATCATCGTGACTGTCTCGATGATAGCAGACTGTCCGTACTCGCGTTCCTGGCAAGTCCGGTCTTGCCGAGAACGGGAGGTAGTACAGACTTGCTGAGAACGCGAGTCTGGACTCGCGTACTTGCAATTGAGAAACAGCCATGTTGAGGAGGTCATTTAGCGATTTAAATCAGCTGTGTTGGATCAAGGACACATCTAAAACCTGCAGGACACCGGTCCTTGAGACCTGGACTTGCCCACCCCTGTAGTAGAGGCACCTAAAGGGTCTGCCTCTTTTTGTACTTTTGAAGACTCTACGATGCCGTCTGAGAGTTATTATTCAATACTTTGTATGTGAGGAGAAGGATTTTAAATTTGATTCTGGATTTAGTGGGGAGCCAATGCTCTCTCTTTGCAGCACTACAGTGCTATTACTGCAGCGTCTGGTTAAGCTAAAGGCTTTATAAGGAGTTTTCAGAGCTGCATGATTATAATGAACTGAAGACGTCGAGCCTAGAAGTAATAAAAGCATGAGCTAGCTTTACTCTGGCACACACATGAATCATTTTTGTGATATTGTGCAAATAAATGAAGGTAGTCCTACATATCTGCTTAATGGGCACATTGAAGGACATATCATGATCAAAAATGTCTCCAGGATTCCTCACAGTGTTACTGGAGGCCAAGGAAATGCCATTCAGAGTAAGGATCTGGTTTTTTGTGTAAAATTATTTGAATGAGTAGAATTTGGTAGTTTCTAATCTAGAAAAAACACATAAAAGTTATTAATTTAATTGGCAAATCATTAAGTGAAATAAGTATTTGATGCCCAAGCAAAACATGGTTTGGTTTGAAATTGTAGTTGGCAAGCACAGTGCTGACGTTTGTTGCACACATCTCCGGGATTTTGGTCCACTCCTCTTTACAGAAGCTCAAAATCATTTAGGTTTCTTGGCTGCTGCTCATCTCAAAGTTTCAGCTCCCTCCACAGATTTTCTATAGGACTGAGATCTGGACTGCTGATCTTGATGTGCTTTTTTCATAGTTTGGCAGCACATTTTGGTTAAGTGTTATTCCCATTCACGGCCTGGCTTCAGTGTTCTGGCTGAGGGAAGGAAGTCCTTGTCCAAGAATATGGCCCCATCCATTATCCTCATAATGTCATCCTGTTTCCTTAGCAGACCAACACAGCGGGTTGAGTTCATTCCAAAGAGCTCAGTTTTGGTTTCGTCTAACCACAGCACTTTCCTTTAAGCCTTCTCTGAATCGATGAGATGTTCACTGGCAAACCTAAGACATGTTCTTCATTACTGTGGTTCCAACCACTTTCAGATCATTAACAAGCTCCTCCCATGTAGTTATGGGTTGATCCAACCATAACTACATGGGAGGAGCTTTCTCATCATCATCATCCTCACGGCACCCATGGAGCTTGAGACCAAGGCTGACTGATAGTTATGCACTGGTCAGCGAAATCATAACTAGCATTACTAGTTACACACACTATTAATGTGGCCTACAGAGTAGGATTAGTAGCAACTTATTACTCCACCTTCTTGTCTAAAGATATACATTTTGGCTCTGCAAAAATCCTGCTGGCTGCAGTCAAAACACCAAACTGAAGAATGAAAAGCCATGTGTGACACACCGTGTGTATGTCTATCCAAAGGCTAACGGTAAGGCTGACTGAATCTGGTATTGTGTTTGATGGACGAGATGCTTTTGGACAGCAGGTTGTCATGAAAGAAGTACTCTACGTGAGATTTTTGCTTCCTTGCTTTTTAGGATAGAAACCAGTAATAACTATCAGATCACAAAACTGTTGCTTACTAGTTTACATTAAATACATGAAAATACAAATGAGTCTGAAGATGTAATTGCTTGTTTCCTACAGTAATCTGCATCCCTCATCCACAGTGTTCCTTAATGGTGCTTCGCTGAATGACTATTTGGATTTTGGAAAGACTTTTATTCATAAGTTCATAAGACAAAGATTAATGTGAGTATAACATTACCCCACTGCGCATTATTCACAAACCATCAGGCTATTATGCATTTAATGCTGATGTGTTGCCTCAAAGCATCTTCTCTCATAAGTGTAATCTATTTGTAGTTTCAGAAGGTTTGATTTACTGTGTAAATATCCATGCCTGCCCACACAGTACTGTCTCTCCTCCTCCACGCTGTGCCCCGTCTCTAGTCTTTACACATTTTAAAATGTCAACAAATAACTGATTTGATTACAGTGATCACACACAGGCCGCATTTGGACAAACGCATGAGAAAAGAAACCTCGTGGGCTGGTTTATAAGCCTCTGGATTTACATAATGCGAATTTCATTTTGGGCTTGATGATGTGATGTGTTCACATGACATTTTCTAAGGTTCAAACAGCTGTGATGATAGATGTAGAGTTTGAGATACTTAAAATACATTAGGATGCATTGGAGACTGTGTCCAATGTCTCGCGCATGTGCGCATGAAGGGTATAAAGGATTTTCCTGAAAGGAAGTTCATCTGAAACTTAATTTAGAAGTAAAACATACGTGTTTTACTTCCACGTTTCATGTTGGTAAGTATATGTAAATAGCATGGACGTCAAGAAGTGGAAGCTGGCCTCAAAGATGGTGCCCATCCACCCGCCCTATCATTTTGAGTACATTCACTGACATTACTGTATTCCTAAGCCACTCATCCCAGATTTTAACCATCAAATATCTGTTAATCTGAAACTAAACACGACTCTTAAAACTAAAATCAAATCTTAACCCTTAAAGACTCCATTTTTCAGGCTGAAAAAAAAGTAGGACTCACAACTACCATTTCAACACACACTCAGTGAGTATATCTCTCCAGCTGTCCTGTTTTTGAAGCACAAACTTTATGGCTGCATGGATGTGATGTGTTTAGGGGAATCTGTAAATTGTAGCTAAAACAACATGGCTTACACTCTAACTGAACAGGCACTGGATTAGCTGACGTAGATGTAGAGTATGCAATTCAGACAGTTCTCAAGCATCTTTGAACAGAGTAGTGTACGACTGAATGCCCATAGGCTCCCCTGAAATTAAAGTTATCAATAACATTATTAAAAAGCATGTTTGCAGCCTGGTTCAAAACCGGCTTTGGACACTTTTCATCTGTTATTGCACTAATAACTGCCATGTGTGAGTTGCACCCATAGAGTTTATCAGCTTGCCAGCTCATAGCTTATCACAGTAGTTATAGAAAGATGGTTATAAAACAATAAATCATAAAGAAAAAGCATCAAGGCAGGGCGACAAACAGACGCTGAAGTCAAACCCCTCATGATCTGCTGTAATTACTACTCACTTCACCCCATAACTCTTTAGTCCACTGTTGATCTCTGCTCATATTCTTTCTCTGGCCTCTTGTTTCCCATCATACTCAGCGATTCGTTCACCGCCAGTGGCCCAAACCATGTTGCCATGGCAAACAGGGTAAATGAGAGATGAAGCCCTGAGGTAGGATAACAGAGAGCATTGTCTGGGAGTGGAAACGTGTGCGTGTGTATATGTGTGCACATGTGTGCACATGTGTGCACATGTGTTTGTGCTCGTTGCAAGTGTGCTTGACTGGATGTATGGATTCTGGCAGAGGGATGTGATTTGTGCAAACCACATTTACACACAACAATAGGCTTTAATGC
>VURO01018664.1:5539-16027 GCA_015108175.1 Pelvicachromis taeniatus | reverse complement strand
ACTAATATGGTTCAACAAAAGGTCTCTATATTCGTTAAGATTATTTTGGTTTTTCCACTTCATGAGTCTTCTTAGCAATGCATAAGGTGGTGAGAGTCATGTGGACTATGTTCATCTCCATAGTGACATCATGTAGGTTGCCCAAACTGAAGGGGGGGCTGGAGCATTACATTTCAGAGTAAGTCTTCACATATCTGGCACCAAAACAGGCGCACAGGTGAACAGAACCACAGAGCATGGGTGTAACTGTCAGGTAAATTGCCTTGACAGCGTGAGCAGGTGTTAGATGATGCAAAGCCGATCTTAAACATCTGTCATTTGAAAGGTTTTAAACATAACTGAGACTAGACGTTGCATGCATATCTTAGACATTAATTTGGGGGTTTTGAGATTAAGCAATTGCACCACACTTGGTGGTGTTTGTAATTCAACTTGATTTTGCTTGGATTTCTTTTTTACTATAGATTTCATTTGTTGATATTCTACTAATTTATTATTGTTAATCCCACATCGTAAAACGTATCTGTCAAATGGAAGAAAGTCTATTCCTTTGAATATATGTTCCAAGTATTTAATGCCTTTACAACCCCAGTCTGGGAAGTTTATCATGTAATTGTTTTATAGGATGTCAGGGTTGTTCATTCAGGAAAGACCTACATTTTTAAGTAGGAAAACAGCTGATCTGTGCAGCGAGAGAAGGGAGAAGAACATGCAAAGGGGCAACGGGAGGGCTGAAAGAGAAAGCTTAAAAGAAAACAAGAACATTGTAACCGTCACCTTTACGCTGCAGAGACTGACTGTGATTTATCTGTTATGGCATCACCTTGAATGAAGAAATGGACATGAATAAGCAAGACAGATAGTAAGGGAACAGGACGAGAGAAAATGTAGTGGATTCTCAGCTCGAGTGGCGTTAATACAACCGGGGAGTGGTGCTGGGTCTCAACTTCACCGTCTCCGTCTGCTTGAAATGTTCGAATTTGGCCACAACAGGACGCAATCACAAGCTTCGGGCCTCCTGGCTCCCGGCGATGAACACGGTGGAAGGTGATGTTCTTTACGGTGTCTTCCAGAAGGTTCAGGTGGGTCTTGATGAAGGTTTTAATGGTAACTTATGCAAAAACACCAGGTAATCTCTCATGCTACGGGCCAGGAGATCAATGACAATCTCTTTGATTTTTTCATTTTCTTCACTGAGCTGGGTCATATTCTCAGTTAGAGAATTGACAGTGTCCCATAGCAAGGTGTTTAGCAGTGAGTGTTTCCACCTGCTGCCGGTGTAGGATTTCAACCAGAAACCTGAAAGCTGGACAATCGCTCATCGATTGAGTCCAGCACAGTCTTTACCGGGCGGCGATGTTGTTTCAGGGGAGTCTGCTGCGTGACTTCTCTTCTCCCCGGTGTTGAAAATGATTATGCAGATGTGTTTTGTTGTCCATCAATTGATTGGTGTAATTCAATCTTCAAAAAGCATTTGTTTAACTCGGAGCCACCATTTGTTTTTTCCGCCACGTCTGACGTCACCTACAGCATTTTCATCGACTGTGTCTGAGATTAAAAAATAGTTTTTTTATATCCAAATTTGAGCTTGTTCAGGAAAGCAAGTGAATAATTAGAATTTACCATCTTACTCAAAACATAATAATGTGCTTGGATGGATAATATTATATAATAAAATATAATTCTATTTTATCATTAAAATATCACTTCAATTATAGAACATGCAAATACTGTTGGATTAGGCATTACAGAAACATACATGTTAATTTAGGGCAATAACTTGTGTATGATACATTTATCAAATCACATAAAATGATTTATGTATGATTTCCATATAGCTATGAAAACTTCCTGTAATCTCACTCTGCTGTATGTATGCATCCTCCTGAGTTGAACCACTGTGTTTTCTATGTGTGTGTGTGTTTTGTTTTTTTTTTACCAGCTATCACCAGTCAAATTATCTGTAATTTTCAGAGAAACAGAATCAACTGTGGGCAGATATTTCTTTGAATATAGTATCTCATTTATTGTGTCCACCCCATCATAAAACTCTTCTACTACATTTATTGTCCCTTAATTATTTAAAGTTCAGGTGAATATTTATAGCTACACTAACAGTCTTCTTATCCTTCTTCGCAAAGCGAGCTTAAATGGAGAACAGTCTCTCCCTTTCTAATTAAGACAACAGATTCACCGAATTTGCACAAATTGTGCTGGTGTCAGGTACGGTTCCCGGTGCTCTCGTCACAAAGTGATGAACTGAAACCTTAATATGAAATCATAACAGGGGTTCGAACAGCATTTAGTAAGTGATGCCTCGTGGTTGCCTGGGGGACAGATTTGGGTGAATTTAGCACAGCACACAGTAAAAGAAAAGCAACAGGAGGGGGTAGGTGACATCTGTGTGACCAACCTGGTGAGATCAGCCTGCTGCTGGAGCTGCTCTTGTACTTTACGGCAAACTTCGCCAGCCGTGTCGCAGACTTTGCCGACCTTGGTGAAGAGGGCCGCGATCTTGTCGCTGCGCAGAAACCCAGCAGCTCGTCTCTTCAGCAGGTGACCCAGGCAGGCCTCGATGGCAGCTGCAGGGACAGGAGGCAGTCGAGTTAGTACTGACAAATACAGGAGAGGAAACAGAGGAAAGGTATACACAAAGTTGACGAGAACAGATAACAGCTACATTTCTAATTTAGGGATATCAGCAAGAAAAATGGACACAAACATAATTTTTAAAATTAAATGAAATAAAGCCTGTACTATTCGCGAAGCCTGAAAAGCTTGTGGTCAGAAAAAACCAAATAAGCCAAACGGTTGAGACATACCATTTATATCAGCTGAATACTGTTATAGTGTTTGCATTTCTCCACTCAGTATTGTAGCACACTGAGCTCTGACGGAGCAGCACATAGGAAGATCTTCCAACAATAAAAGTGTTGGAAAGTGTTCATGTATTTTTTAACTTTATGTCGTTGATAAATCTTTACCGATTCATAAAAACACCTGTGACACAGTAACAAAGCACAGCAGAAAAAAAGCAGGACTGCAACAGCGACCAGGCTATCAAGGCAGCAGGTAGAGAGAACATTAGGGGGTGGCTTGCTGTTAGTAGCGCCTGTGAGTAAACTGAGTGTGGACTGCCTAATTAAGACCGACTCAAAGTTATTTGAACAGAAACTTGTTTTTGAAAGAAATGACAGAGAAAACCTCATTTTCACATTTTCCCACGAACGTGAGAAGTAGTAATGAAAAGCTTGTAGATCATTCAAACAGAAAAAATAAGCTGCCTAATGAGCACATATGTCCTCTAACAGTCATGGGAAATGACTATGTTTGTTAATGAAAATGAACTGGAGAGCAGTAACTAACTGCTAATTATTAAAAATGCAGTTGGTTTGAGAATATCAACATTCTGAAGGGGTTTTAAAACTAAATGTGTCATTTATCTGCAAGCAAGCTGCACAGCAGTGTTTAAGGACTGGTTATGTCCACACAGGTCAGCGTGCTGCTGCAGCTGACCTCTGATTTCCACCTGTAGGCTTTTATAGTTTCGCTTATGTGTGGAGATAAAGTTATTAGTGAAACACCCTCAAATATTTAGAGGGTTGCCAGTAGTAAGCTCAGTGTGCAGCTGCAAGATGACTTTATGGAAAAGCAGATGCATTACGAACAGGACATTAGTATATTAGCTGAGGCAGGAGTACAGAAGGGCACTGACTCATATGCAGAAAATGAGGGAGAAATTGAGGTAAACAGTCTCTTTCTAGCTGTGACCCATCCATTAGCTGTCTCCCTCCCTCCCTCTGTAATTGCTGCATTAGTGCTCAGCCATAACGAGCTTTAGGGCTGATGTTGAAAGCAAGATTGTGACACAATTATTTCAGCCAAAGCAAACAGAGAATTTACCTCGTACTTACGTCTGCTCAGAGACTGTTTTTGATATGCAATATGTTTTATTAATGTTCTGTAATACTGACAAACGTAATTTCAAATAAAGGTGTCTGCAAATGCTCTGGATTCAAATGAGCTTCTGCGTAAACACACAGAAGCCACAAAGATGATCTATATTAATTTACACAGAAAAGCCCATCTGAGATATGCAATTCATATCAGGTTTGAGCATTTGTGGTTCTCTGCTTGCTTTTGCTCTGTTAGGTGGAATCTACCGGATAATATTACAGAGGAATATAATGACCAACAACAACATTATTCTCTGCGATGCTGGGAAAAACGTGTGCTTTATGTGTGCAATTGTCTGATTTTATTGCTACTCTAGGCGCCTTAGACGGTTGCTCAGAGCAGAGGCTTGAAGATTTTAACTCACAAAGCTATCTGTAAAGTATATTCACAGCAGCTTCAGTCTGGCAGATTAATAAATTAGCCTATGGGGGTGTCTTGCTGGTAATACTGTCTCGTGTAAAATTGTCCTTTATCCTATTAGAAGAGGGTCGCCAGGATTAGCAGCTGAAGAAGAAGTGAAGGTTTGCAGGGAGAATCATCTTGGAGGGCATATTCCTGCATGGTTGTTTCTGTGGAAACACAAGAATTGAGGAGAGGATGCAAGCAGCTCTCCCACGAGAGAAACCGCACCCAACTCCTCTCATTCTGCTGCCTCTCCTTACAACTGGCCTGCTAATCATGCTCTGGGTGACTGTGGCTCTGATGAGTCATCAAATCCAAGCTATCATGCAAATAATTAGCATCATTGTTGGACTATGGAAGAAAACACTCTGAAATAAGTGCTTTAATTTTGACATGACCAGGAGAATAGAGCAGGGGAGGCTCATTTCAGTACTACCAATTTGCCTAATCCTTAGAGTCACCCCTTCAATCCTCTGCTGATAACTGATGATACACTCTAGATTAATGACTAACATAGCTGTGTGGGATTTTTCAATGCCAATTCAAAGATCCAGCTGTTGATCATTCACAAATCAGAAATCCAGTATCTCACAATATTAGAATATTTCCTAATACCAGTAAAAAAGTATTTTTAAAATTGAGAAATTACCAACTTCTGAAAAATATGCTAATTTACACGCTTAATCTGTGTTGAGTCCATGAATTACTGGATTAGTGTGGCGTGACATGGAGGCAATAAGCTTGCAGCACTGCTGAGGTGTTACTGAAGCCTGGTAGAAGTAGCCTTTAAGCTTATCTATATTTTTATTTATATTTTATCTATAAGACTTCATTAATCCCACGGTGGGGAAATTTGTGCATTACCACAGCTCAGGCACAGATAGCAGAAGAAAAATACAAAGAGTATAGCAAGAAATGCAAAATAAAGAAGATACTACACTATATACTACGGTAGCTGAGGTTCTATGCACAACTTGTCACCATCTTTCATGTAAATGTGTTAATAATATCTGTTTAAATGTTTTTCCATCACTTCGTAAGTAAACACCTGAGTCTCACACATTGTTACCCCAGTCTGCTTCTGAGGTCCAGAAAAACCTCTACAAAACGTTAGGAACAGGCGTGATATAAAATCTTACAGACAAAGTCCATTTACCAGAAACTTCATGCCAAAGTCGTCAAGCACCATCTTCAGGTACAAAGCAACCAGGGAAAGAAATATAATTAATATAGACAGTATGAAACATTGAGAGAAAAATGCAGAATACAAAAATGAGTTCACATTATAAGAAAGCATGCGTGCAGAAGTAGGCCCTGTCACAGGCAGAGATAAAACGAATAAAAAGGTCTTTCTGCTTCAGACTCTGCTTCAGTACTTCGTGCACCACGGCTCATCTGCAGTTCAAGGAGGACGTGACTTACTGAGGAGCACAGTGACATGCTGCTGTTCCCAGCACTAAAACAGAAAGTTTAAGCTACAGTAATGACTCTACCTCTTATTCACCCCTGCAATATACACTACGCCTACTTTCATTTGATTCTTTTACTCGTGTTGCAGACAGCACTACACGCTTTTACACTTTAGGTTGCTTCAGTTTGAGTAACCTAAACCAAACTCCATGAATCTGAGCTGATCTCACTGGTTTGTCCCTCGCACTGAAAGCACTTCCTCTCAATCAGTTCATCATTTAGTATCTTTTGTTTTAGATGTACATGCAGTATTTACACCAACAGAAAACATACTGAGTGTCTTCAAGGCCGTGGCAGGTGGATCTGGAGTCATCTCCATGGAAGATCTAATGAAGGTAAAAGTTAATTAGCTCCACTCGTCTCCAATCAGGTCTGTCACCGTCTAACAAACTCTGCTTCAGATCTCCTCTGTACGCTCTCACACTGTCACACCTTCACACTATATATTATACATCATGTTGGGTTTAAAGCACAGCTGCAGACACATTTGTTGAATAAGAAAGTCACATTTACCTCACAGAAAATGGGAGCTGAATCTAGCTTTATCTAAAGTTTTCCATCAAAAGTTACATGACAGAAAGCAACTGATGTATAAGGTAGCAGTACAAAACTTGTATGAGAGGTAAAATACCTCGTTGTCAGTGCAGGCTGGGAGAGTGTAATGGTTTCACTTGCTTGTCAGAAAGAGCGGTCTGATGCCCGAGGGTGAGCTTGTAACCTCTGGGTAACCACTTTGGACTGCATGGCGATTTGAAAGGTGGGAGGCAATTTCCAGGCGATCATGGTTCAACTCAGACGGAGTGCAATAACTCTCAGACAGGCTGCCAAAGCACATTACCAACATGTTGCCATAACAGTGAGTATCATGGCCCCAGGTCTTTTACCCAGCATTTTACTTATGGAATTTAATATTTTGGCATCAGAGTTTTTAGTTCCAGATTTTGGTCATGATTTGAGATTTGCTCATTAAGGTCGAGGTGCCTCGTTATGCAGTCTTTATGTAGTTCTTGATATGTTGTTTGGCTTTCTGTTTGTGTTAGTCATTCTATCCTCAGGGTTCCTTAGTCTTAGTTTCCGGTTTAAGTTTATGTTCATTAATTGATTCCTTCAAGAGGAATTTGACAAATATTCCACTAACCTTCATTAGCAATGATTGGATGAATTTCTTCACAGATTTTAACCATCAGAGAAAAATCATCACAGTTGTGCCAGTAAGCACAGCACTCTCTAATCTCTCCGCCGGACCTTTTTAAGTTCATTTCAATTATGTCTTCCGTTAAACCATCAGTGTGCCCTGTAGACCCCATTGTTACAGGACTGCTCAAAGAAGTTCCACCATTAATTAATGCTTAAATTTTAAATGATTAATCCATCTTTATAAACAGGTTACATACCACAGGCTTTTAAGGTGGCAGCAATCAAACCACTTGAACCAGCCGTCTCAGCTAATTATATATCCAACGCTCTTTTAATTTCAACAATTAGTGAAAGAATAGTTGTCAAACAGTTAAGTGATCATTTGCAAAGGAATGGTTTATCTGAAGAGTTTCAGTCAGGATTTATGGTGTGTTATAAAAGAAATAGTACAGCTATAAATCATCTTCTTCTGGCCTAGAGGACTCATCGCTGTGCTTGTCCTGTTAGACCTTTGTGCAGCATTAGCACTGACAACGTTAGTTACAGAAGTCCACAGGGTTAGCTTCTTTTCATTGGCTCCATGTTGAGAATTGAATTTAAATTCTTTCTCCTCACATACATAATCTCAAATAATCCCCATCCAATCTTAAAGATTTCATTTTAAATATCTGACTTACGCTTACTTACTTAATAGGATATTTAAAACCGTTCTTTTATGAGACCAGCTCCTAGTTTGGATTCGAGAGACACTTTTAAGATTAGGCTTCAAACTTTCCTTTTGGATTAAGCTCAGGTGACCCTGAACAATCTCTTAGTTATGCTGCTGCATGCTACATGATTTCTCTCACTGTGACCTTTGCATCACTACTGTGTGTAATCATTAGTAATGATTAAACTCTGGGGTTTTCTTCTAAACTGTGTCTTTTGTCTCGTCTCTTTCTGCTTTCCTAACAGCCCAACTGGTCCAGGCCATCAGCTGCCCCTCTTTGAGCCTGGCTCTGCTGGTTTCTTCTTGTTAAAAAGGACCTTTTCATTCCTGCTGTTGCCAAGGTGTTGCTCATAGGGCATCATGTGATTGTTGGGGGTTCTTTCTAATATTGTAGGGTCTTTCTTTACCTTACAATACTCCCTTTATTCAAAGCAATCATTTAAAGGCAACAGCTTTGTAAATTCATTGCACACAGCTGCAATAATTTTGGTTGTGCTACAGTCTCCAGCACTGTTTTCCATAGTGTTACTGTAGCATCACACACTGACTGTGGGCGAGGATCTCATACAACACTGCTTCAAAGGGATGTAACCAACAGCAACCGAGTAAAACCCTTCAACCAAGTGATGTCATACAGCTGATGCTGCTTTTATAGCCAATACTGTAAAATACATATTGGACATCCATTGAGTCCATATTGCTCAGTCTAAACTTTCTTGCACATACTTGTACAGAACCATCTGAAGCCAACTAGCTACACTATAGTGGGGTTTTGGGGGTTTTATTTTTTTAAATCGGCTGCAACTGCAACAGGTTGCCGGTCATTTCACAGGGGGCGTGCAAGCATCTAACAGTGTTTGCTGTGTGGAATGTGTACACAATAATACTGTATATCTGCATGAACGTATAAACTGTGATTGATGACTTTAATAATGCTGGTAGCCTTAGGCTTGACAGATGACACATGGGTTGGATGTCTGTGTCACTACTGTGCATCTGGCATAATTATAGATTATGTTTAAGTATGTGTGTGCTGGGCATATCAGACCATTTATTACTGGGGTAGGGTTCAGCAATAACTGGTGATGGATTGTCTCATACCTTCATGCCTGAAAATCCACCAGAAAAACCATCTCTATTGATGACACAGCTTATAGTGAGGTGTTTTAGTTTTTTAATAAATACAACAGAGTTTGAGCTAATCCAGCAATCCCAATTGATTTCAATAATAACCTACATAAGCTGATGGATGAGTTGTCTCTAACTGGCAAATTGCACACACTATGATTATTTTCAACTTAAAGCAGCAGTTATGCTGTGCTGTGGACACAGTCAGCTGGAGGCACCATGGCCACACGTAGTCGTTCCTTTTATACGTATTATATGTTTATATGATTTTTTTATAGTCTGCCTGAATGTCACGTGCAGCTGGTGGAGGAAGTCATCTGCTCACAGCCTTGCACTCACCAATGACAATCCAGTGTTGAGTAAAGTAGTCCTGTGATTGTGTCACAGCACTGGTTGGGGACAAGGTAGATTTGAATGGCCCATAACATAATGTGACGTGCAAACCAGTGAACGTGCTTCTGATGAAGACCTGTACAACGAAGCCAAGTCCACATATAAAAAGTATCTTTCCATCTTTCACTTAGCCTAACATCACCAGTTGGGAATAGAGGTTGGTTTCTCAGCTCGCTACACTAACTCAGGGTTTCCTCTGTGGCCTCTGACCGTTCACAATTATAGAGCAGAGCAGCTGATTTTATGAAGGAAGATAAAACTAGTGTGGAAAAATATAAAGAGGTTAAACACATAATGAAAGCAATACTGCTGCTACAGGCAAAGCAGGAGAAACACTGTACACTAGTTTAGTATTAAAGTACTGAATGACTGTGTGATCACATTAAGAGCTACTGTGTTAGTAAAGTTTAGGCTATTTAAACCCTGGCAAAAATGCCAACTGTCTAATTTAACAGATATCAATACCATGAATGGATTAAAATCAAGTACTTCATTAAATTAAAGTAAAAATACAACTTTAGTTTTTATTGTTTCAGCTGCAGCCCCGGTGGTGTTTAACCAATGTGAAAGTAAGTACAAATACAAATAGGTGGTTTACTTCAAGATCATGTGTTTATGCTTTACAGTAAAACTGCAAAATTTGTTTGTACCTGACAGGTAAAAAACCAAAGTTGTAAAAAAACTAGTAAACAATGTCTTGATGCATGTTCAATCCATGTTTTCTATTTTAGATTCTTTGTAATAGCCGCCCTTTGCTTTGATTACTGCTTTACTCACTCTTGGATAAGCTTCATGAGGTCGTCAGCTGAAATGGTTTTCCAACAGTCTTGAAGGAGTTCCCAGAGATGCTGAGCACTTGTTGGCCCTCTGCCTTCACTCTGCGCTCCATCTCATCCCAAACCATCTCCACTGGGTTTAGGTCAGCTGACTGTGGAGGCCAGGCCCTCTGGTGTAGCACTCCATCACTCTCCTTCTTGGTCAAATAGCCCTCTCACAGCCTGGAGGTGTGTTTGGGGTCATTGCGCTGTTGTGTCACCAGCAAAGCACCCCACCACCATCACACCTCCTCCATGCTTCACAGTGGGTACCATGCATAGAGACGATCGTTCACCTTTTCTGCGTCGCACAAAGACACGGCGGGAGGAACCAAAGCTCTCAAATGTGGACTCATCAGACCAAAGCACAGATTTCCTCTGGTCCTATGTCCAGTCTTTGTGTTTCTGGGCCAAACAAATCTCTTCTGCTTGTTGCTTTTCCTTAGTCATGGTTTCTCAGCAGCTATTTGACCATAA
>VURO01018660.1:5721-17162 GCA_015108175.1 Pelvicachromis taeniatus | reverse complement strand
AGTTTGAGAAACTAACCTTAAGCATAAAATAAAATTCACTTTTAGTAACATAATAGCACCAGCCCAGCAGTATAGAAACTCCGTCATGCTAGCTAGTACGCAGTATGAGTTGTTGTAAGCGACTGTAAAAAGTCAACACGACGAAAATAAACTACAACTAAACTTGGTTTATATCTGACCCAGATAGACTGCAGTTCATAACTTCTTACCTGAAGTTCAGTTTCCCTGCCACTCGGACCGGCGGCCGCCTCGGGTCTCTCCTCCTCCTGCCTCCCCTTTCCCTCATCCACCCTGCTGGCCTCCACCACTTGCTGATGTTGCTAAATCTGTGGAAGCTCCGCCATAGCCACCACCAAACAATGCTGTTATTTTTACACATTTGGCAGCATCTGCCTGAAGGGCTTGTTTATTTTTGTCACACACCTCTGCTACAAAGTATTGACTCAGGGGGCTGAATAATTACACACACCCCACTTTTCAGTTATTTGTAAAAAATGTTTGGAATCATGTATGATTTTTGTTCTACTTCTCACGTGTACACCACTTTGTATTGGTCTTTCACATGGAATTCCAATAAAATTGATTCATGTTTGTGGCTGTAATGTGACAAAATTTGAAAAAGTTCAAGGGGGCTGAATACTTTTGCAAGCCACTGTATATAATATAGCATTTCTGTAACTTTGGAGTACAAGAGTTCGTATCTTGTCCTTGTTTTAGATAGACAAGAAATTTAAATCATGGTATATATACAACGAGATGTTAATTGAGACACAGCATAGGTAATGTTAATTTCATAGGTCTATAAATCAAAAACATAGTTGTGTAATTCTCAGTGGTATAATATTTGAGTCCGATAGTTTTTGCTACAACCTTTTTATCTATAGTGACCCCCCGCGACCCTGAAAAGGATAAGCGGCTATGAATGGATGGATGGACTTCAATTTGCAACATTCAATTATTTCAAACACTAGCTAAAATCACTGCTGTATCCCAATACAACCTCATAGAGCCAGAGCATGGCTTTAAGGTCATGGTGTTCACACAGTACTTGTAAACATTGCTCAAGGTCATAATTCTGAAGTTACTCAGTCCCTCAGCACAGATCCCATGTTTGTTTGCTGTTTTGACATGAGGTCAAAAAACCCAGAAACCTCACATTCATCCATAGACCTTTGCCTCAGTAACATAAAGCTACTCTGTGGTAACCTAAGTAACAGCTTTACCTCACAAATCTCAAAGGTTTTTGTGTTTTCTAATTTGTCATTTGTCAAGTACATGTTAAATTACACAGTACACAGATTAAGGCAAGGCAAAAGAGTTATCCATCTCATGTAGTTAACACTGGGTGTCTCTCTAAGGCATGTACCCTCTGCTCAACTGTAATATTACACTTATATGTGTTTCATGTGCAGATGTAATAGCTGTTCTGCGCTTTGCTCTTTGGTTTATTTTTTTTTTTACAGTTTCACAAAATCATTTATTTTGCGCACAACTGCTGTGGCACAAATAATGTGTGGTAGAAAAGAGAAACAAAAAAGGAGAGAACAGAGAAACAGATAAGCACAAAAAATTTGGATTTTTCTTTCATTTCCTTCCATTTATTTATTTTTTTTTGAAATATGATTCTGCAACACACTGAGCGCTTAATTACTTCATTAATTATCCTACCGTGATAAATTGGGGGATATTTAACAAGAAGTCATTTTCAGTTACAGTGCACATGCACGAAGGTCAATGATAGAAGTCATTTTGAATGAAATACATATTCAAATGCAATGTTTTTTGAGGATGTCTGTACCTACCAAGCATATTTCCTCAATTTTACACGGACACTGCAAACAATGTTTTTAAAATCAAAAATCTATTTAATCTATATTGTAAATTGGTAAAACAATAAAACATTTAAAAAAAATCTCTTTCAATAATAGACTGTGTTTGAATAAAAGTGCAGGCATGAGTGCAGCTCTTTTCACATCTCCATGTATTTGTGGTTCCTGATGTGCTATATACCATTTTGTAGCGATTAATGTCCCATGCTGCTCGCAGATGTGCTGGAAATGGTCTTTATGATGCAATTTAACACTTGTGTCCAGAGGGTGTAAACAGCCGACATCACATGCGAGTGAACTAAAGTGACCAAAGCCAATAAAGGATGTACTGAGTATATCAAATCTTATAAACAAAATCTTTCATTTTGTCAGTTGAAGATATTTTTTTTGTATTTATAAGATAAGCTTCTTGAATAAACAATGCCAAGTAAAGTTAATGGAATTACTAGAACAACTTATTAACAGCTAGGCCTTTAAAAATAAGTGTACTAAAATAATCCTGTGAGACAGACATACAGCTCTCAATCTTACTGTGCCTACCAAGGAAGCCTCATTTCTGCAACTGCAATACCTGCATTACATGTAACATTACAGACACATTTTGTGGGCTTACCATTTGAAAAACACAACCTATAAAGTTAGAATCATAGTTTTATCACGTCATGATACTAGAGCATTGCTTAATCATCTTTTGAATGCTAATTAAATCTTCCCAATTTTTAGTTTTTAAATGCAATATTTTCTAGAATGGAAGAAAACAAACCTAATTATAAAAAAGGCACTGAACTGGACTTGAATTTGTTATATGTCTTACCCACAACCCATTACCATGAGTTGGATAAGCTGAAGAAAATGGATGGATGGATGGACAGAAAATCAGGCAGTTTCAGTGCAGACACTGAACCAAACACAGAGTGAAAACTAACTGTAACTGCAAAAACAAAATCCCACAATAGGTTATTAACTGTAGTATTCTGGTTGATTGTGTTGTGATTAATGTCACCTGCACCTGCACCACCACTATCCTTTGGGATCAACACCAAAGGACATATTGTTTTTTTGTTTTGTTTTTTTTAAATATCTGGTTAGGTTTAGGGAGGTAAACTACTGGGATAGGCTCAAGGAAAGTTACTGTTTTAGAGTAAAGTCAGTGCATCAGTGTACCCTTCAACAACAGTACTCAGAGAGCTGGTCTTGAAGCTTTCCAGAGAAATTTCAATTTTTTTTTCCAGAGTATTTTGTGCAACCAGTTAACTTAGGGGCTTCCCCTATGTTTTAATTAGAGGCAGAAGATGGGGGAAAGTGTCGATCTGTAGTTCTTGTTCTCAGTGTATCATATAATCACTAGTTTCATGATTCGGGTTGATTCAGAAGACTGCCAGATCTGCTGTTCACCTGTAATTGTGGTTTTGTTTGATTTGGCCTATACCAGCTATCTATGTAAATTTTGAGTAATTGTTCAGCCACTTCAATGCTGTTTACTCCCTGCAACAAATCCTATTGTTTGTTGCTATTGTCCAATATATGTAGCTCCCTGTTGCTTCTTGTTGTTACCGCTGCAGGATATCGGCAGGATTACTGCTCACTGGCATCTGCACAACTGATGTAACCAGTGATTCATTTTCCTTCCTGGCAATTGACTGACAGTATTTTGTAGCTAGTGGTAAGCAGGGAGCCAGATGGCACCCAGGTTGGCTTTTTGCTAATGGAGACAAAATTAAACATAATTTTCGTTTTGTAGTAGTGCGCTGCAACAATAGAGGGTCCTATTGTACTATTGTATGTACTATTGATGGATATATCGTTTGCCCTATAATTGCTTTCATTATTCATTAAATTAAACAGATCCATATCTCAAATGCAAGGAACTCAGGAAAACACAAAGAGTTAGAAACTGCTTAATCAATTATGGAGTGCAATGACTTGTAATGCCTTGCTCTCTAGTCTTTATTGATACTTGCAGTATAAAATAGTTATTCCTTTTCCTCTGTACTTCTAGGTGCCTGCATCCCAGCCTTTAATGATCTTGATAAACTCAAAAAACTGGACACTTGAACTTGAAATGTTCAATGTTAATAACATAAGTTATTATGTTATAATTACTCCACTCTGTATGAAGTGTGAAGTAAGTAATAAGGTTCCCTTAGGTTTGATTGGAGTACAGTGTTAAGACAGTAATCATGAAGTTTAGAAGGTTGTACAGGCAAAGGAGAATATGAACATGTAATCCATGTGCAAGCAACCAAAACCTAGCAAAATAAAAAGTTTTTAAAAAGAGATAAAAATAACATGGAAACTCTCGAAAACAGGGCCACAGTATATGCATCTGTGCATCTGTGTGTGGTTAATGTGGGTCTGCACACAGGAGTACACCTGTGAGTGAATATCAGGGCTCAAAGCAACAGAAAAACAGTCTGAGGGAAAAAAAAAATCTAAATTATGAATGCAGGAATGTACAAATGGAGCATGTGGTGTAGTCAGAGTTAATGGAGCCTGCAGACTTTGCTAAATTCCTGCCTGTGGAATTCTTAATTATGGTCACAAACACAGAGACAAGTCCATTAATGCCAAGTTGATGCTTGTATACCCAATGAGATTCTTGGCATGTCCTGCCGAATTATAGAAGTATTCTTTGGCTGTATGCAGTTAAAAAAAACAAGTGATTTTTTTTGATTGAAGAAAAAAAAAAGACTGAATAGAGAGATAACGCCAAGTCAAGTGATAATTTCTCAATTTCATCTTGAAACGTCTACTGGGGATTTTGCAAACGTAACCAATTTGTATCAAAGGAAAAAAGAAGCAAAAAAAATTAGTCATTTGTTGATTTATTTACGTCTCTTAATGTCAGTGCATTTGTTTTTGTTTTTTTTCTTTCTTCTGTCCTCCCGATTTTTATTTTTAAATTCCTATTGTGTCGAAATCTTGGTGAAGTCAAAGGTGGAAACACTCTTAAACTGACCGGAACATTTAATTGTACTGTTGAGTGATTGTGAAGCAAAACATCAGTTTGCATATTGTCAGGAGGGAAAATAATAGTTCACTGTTATCTAGAATTGTGTTTGGTTTCCAGCTCTCTCATGTAGAACTGTTTGCTTATTAACTGACTGTCAGTATTTTTGTGTGGGAGTACAGTCAAAATTTTTGTGCATTTGTATTATTTAACTGGCTGTTTAAATTTGCACTAAATCTGCATATCTATCATTGCCTGGTATAACATGCTTCTACTTTTATTTCTTTTACCATGCTTTTGGAATGAGTAATGCAGTAGGGTTAGGGGTGAAGATTTGTGCTTTTTGCCTGTATTGTTAATGTCTCACAATAGTTTCAATTTTGTTAGAAGTGACGAGGAATCAATAAATCTGGTGTTATTCATCTGACTGGGCTTTAACAACCCAGAAGCTGCAATTCCAAATATCATCTGTTCATTGTGTAGTTCATAAATGATATTGTTCATACATTAATGTATAATTGGATTTTAAACTTTTTTTTTCTTAATTACTCAAGATATTCTTCTGTTTTTCCACTTCCAAAAAAAAGCCGAATACATAAATCACAAACACAAGTTCCTTGTGTTTTTCAGAATATAATTTGACTTGTGAGCTTCTTTACGTCCCTCATAAGGCCCTCACTATCATTAAGTGTCATTTGTTCAAAGACAAGTGCACAGGTAATTGCAAAATGATGTGCCTGCTGATACTGTTTGCATGACTTTCCTCCAGTGTCCAATGGATCAGAGACAAAATTCTTGCTAAACAACTGCGTCTCAGGCGCATTAACTCATCTCCTCCTTATTCCCTCTGTGAAAGCTGCGAGGCGATAGATAGTAGCGAAAGAAAAAGAGGCGATGAAACAGTAGATGGTGTCTGTTGGGATAGCAGTGGGATCTGCTAACTGTCTTCTTCTCTGCATGCAGCTCCTCTTAAAAGCTACAACTATAATGAACAAATTAAAAAAAAAAACATTTACATCATTCTGGTGTAGCCATTTTCACAGAAAGATGATGCTGAATAAACCACACACTGAAATTTGAATTGGTTGATCTGCTGTTTAAAAGTATGACAAACTTTCTTAGCTGTTGATCCTTGTTGCACCACTCCAAGCATTATATGATCCTTGTTTTAATGCTTTACACCATTTTATATAGTCTCTATATCATGTCTGAAAATAATCTCTAACTTCAGAACTGTGTCTGAACTGTGGTTACTGGCTCCATATACTTGTTCACTATTTATTGTTACATTGTTTGTTATTTCATCTTTTCTCTCACCCCAACTGACTAAGGCCACTGTCACACAGGCATGAAGCCTGGCAACCTCTAGTTGCTAGTGAGATAAGAGTTATCTTATTTTCTCTTATCTTAAAGATGTGTCCACTGTGTCACTAGGAGATTGTCGTGGTCGCCTGTAGTTTGCATGAAATATTTAGACTCAGATTCAGAATCGATAATTTATTGTCTCCTTAGCTAGAAATTTAACTTGAACGTACTGTGGACACACATCATATAAGATAACATACATACAGAAACTCTATTCATCCATCCCACAAGGTTGATTCTGTTCATTTGGACGTTGCGTTTTCAGTGGGAGAAACGTATCGTCACTCATCCAAGTGACTTCTTCAGTCTCAGCTGACTGCAGATTTTCGCCAACCTTATAAACAGTGCATTTACATAATGACTAAAACTAGCACAACTGAAGGAACAATGGGCTGTGAGGTCAGTTCCTTGATCATTAATATGCAAATTCTCACGACCAGTGATCAACAACCACTGATCAAGGGCCATTGATCAACGGCCATGAGTACCTTTCACAGAGAGTTGGGGAATGGCTGGATTCACTGTAAGACGGTGAAAGAAGTACCCTTAGGCCCCCTCCTCGATTAGAGATGGTCTTTCCCTTTTCACATAAATGGCCTCCTCTGGTTTGACTCCCTGCTCAAACCAGCGTTCCTCCGGATGGATCACCCAAGCGTTCCCCAAGCCAGCCAAAAAATAAAATCTCTTCAGCATGTCCTGGGTCCGCTCCATGCCTCCTCCTGGTGGGACATGCCCTGAACACCTCACCCAGGGGGTGCCCAGGAGGCATCATTTTCAGATGCCCGTACCACCTCAACTGGCTCCCTTCGATGTAGAGGAGCACCGGCTCTACTCTGAGCACCTCCTGGATAGCCAAACTCCTCACCCCATCTCTAAGGGTGATGCCAGCCACCCTTCAGAGATCAACTGTCACGGTCCTGGGTCACTGACCCAGTGTTTTCATTTTTGTATTATTATTATTATCTTGTTCCCCAGTCAGTTGTCTTATGTCACTCCTGCTCTGTGCTCTATGTTCCTTTTGTTCAGTGTCAAGTCCGCATCTCTGTGTTATACGTCCTGTTTTACTTTGACAGTATTTGTCTTATGTCAGTATTTCTAGTTTTGTTTCACCCTGGTCATGTTTGATTACTCCCAGCTGTGCTCTCCTCCTGTCTCACATTCCCTCGTTATCCCTCAGTGTATTTTAGCCCTGTGTTTCTCGCTGTCAGCTTCACGTCGTCCCCTCACCATCCTGTGTGTTTCTCCTTCCTTGCTTCCTGAGATCTCTGTCCCTAGTTTCCAGGTTTCCCAGTAGTTTTTGTTATTAGTTCCCAGTTTCTAGTTTTGTTTTGTTTTTGCGAGTTTATTTTTGTAAAAATTATGCTACATCCTACCTGCCACACAGCCATGCCATGACAGACCGACGCGACCATAGAATGGACCCAGCAGCACTCGCTCCGTCTGCAGCGCTTCGGGAGGATATTATTTACTTATTTATTTTAACCAGTGGCTGGATTTTCCTGAGAGGGGATATCTAGCTGGCTACAGTGATTGGTTTCTGATCTCCCCTGGCTGCTGAGTTTTCTTCACCCGCTTATACAGGACTTTCTCCTTCATACACTGCATCTCCACCCCCGCAACCGCTCACCTGCCCAGCCCACCACAGGACTCGCACCATGAACCGCCGGACGTAATGCAAACCTGGCCTGTCGGTTCCTCCCTCCTTCCGGAGAAAATGACGTACTCATTCCATTCCAATCAATTATCATTCCACCCAGCGTTCCCACACCACAGCAGAATCAGCCACGTCAGAGTTCCACGTTGCCATCAGCCTCCTCTGCTGCTCCTGCTCCCTCTTCCAGGAGTAAGTGACGTCCATGCCATCGGCAGTCATCAGCAGATGTGGTGAGACACAAGGACTTTTGTATTACTCCATCCAAGTCTAGAGGAATAGGGACTGTTTATTCAGAGGCCATTTAATCTGGAACTATGGACTTAAAGAACTGTTTTTCTTGTGTTCCTCCTGTGCATTGCAATACAAAAAACTGTTCATTCTGCTCCTTCCGTGCCTGGACTTACAAACCTGGTGTCAGTCATTCCTGAGTCTATAAACTCTATGACAGCTAACTCAGGTTTTGTCATATTTGAAATTGTGAATCCAGTGACCGTTTCCTTCGAGGACACATTTTCTGGCTCCATGGACTTTAAAGACTTTTTTTCATGCTCCTTCCAAGCCCAGGAGTGTAATGAAACATACAGCAGATGCTGGCTCCAAGTCCGCATGCTCAAAGACTTTTCCAGAGACTGTAATTTTCCCCAGAGATTGAGTTGCTGACCTCAGCTGACTCTGGACCCCTGGAGGTAACGGAATCTGAACAGCCTGTGTACGGACTGGACTGTTTTTCATCTGTTCACTCAGAGCAGAAAATTAATCTTATAAAGACTGTTTTCTCTGAACCTGCCTCGTTTGCCTCTTTGTGCACCGGTTCTCAGGACAGCTGTGGTCCAGCATTCTCCTGCACCTGTCTAGTTTCCCAGGTGAGAGCACCTAGGGCCCCATTGATTCCCACTCCGGTTTCCAGGCCGGCTGAGGCCCTGTTGTTCCTGCACCCGTATCAGCTCCTCGGGTGGGGACAGCAGCTGCCCAGTTGCTGCCGGGATCTGTGACCCTAAGATGAGGCCCACCAAGACAGCGCCAACCTCCCCACCCGTACTTACTCCTCAGGTGGGAGCAGTTGGAGTCTAGCAGGTGCCTGCACCCTTGTGTTTCTTCACTGGAGGCTTTAGTAAGCCTGTCCAGCTGGTTAACCCATGTTCAGAAGGCTTGGGTTAAAGGAGAACCAACACCCCCACCTACTCTACGTCCACTACAACTTTCAGCTCAGCCTTTAGCCCAATCATCAGCTCCACCTTCGGCTTCTACGCCATCGCTTGCAGTGCCACCACCTGCCCCGTCGTCTGCGGCTGCCACGCCACCATCTGGACCTGTGCCATCTGGTCCTGCCCATCCACGTTCTGCATGTCCTGCTCAACCTCGTTCAGCTCCTAACCGTCGCCGGCCACTTTCCACGCTGTTGGGTGGACCTTGTGAGTTGAAGACCTCACAGGCTTGGGCCTCTGCCAGGTGTTTCCAGCACACCATTACTTTAGTTTAGGCGTGGAAGGTCTGTCCAGCATCAGTTGACAGCTCAGCCCCTCTTTTCACCAGAGTGTTCAGAACATATGGCCATAGTCCTGGTGATATGATCACAAAATTGATTATCAACATGCGGCCTCATGTATCCTGGTGCATTGTGCACTTATGGACACCTTTATTTTCAAATATGGTGTTCGTAATGGAGAAACTGTGGTTTGCACAGAAGTCCAGTAACAAAACACCGCTTGGGTTCAGATCTGAGAGGTTTGTCCTCCCAATCATGTCCCTTCAGGCCTCATTGTTGTTGCTCACATGAGCATTGAAATTTCCAAGTAAGACAACAGTCCCCAGGTGAAGCATCCTCAAGCACCACGCCCAGGAACAGCTAGAAGACTGGGTACTGTCGTTCAGCGCGCAAACTCTAATGGCACTAAAGAAAATATGTAGCTATTTATCTTACAATTTAGTACTCTGTACCTTTTCCCAAGGGGAATAACTCAATAATATAATAACTCATATTATTATTAAAGATGTAATTCATATTTCATCCTTAATAATATTATTCCTCATTTTTTAGATCCTGCTTTATCTGTGGCTATTCAAAATATATATTTCAAGATGCTGATTTACCTTTTAAAAGTGCATTAAAAACTGGAAACACAGAACTTAGAAGTTTTACATAAGAGTTACACCTTTGGTTTTCAGTGCAGCACTGTATAGTGCTTTGCAACCAATTTTACCTTGAAGCTGCCCACAGCATCTATTCAACCCAATTCAATTCAATTCACCTAGCAGCCATTTACCAATCAGACACAAAATACAAATTTTTCTCCAGTGACCTGTTAGTAGGGGTCACAGGCCAGTCCCTGGGACTGTGGCCTCTGGCAGCTTCCCTTTTGTACTGAAGGCTTCTTCCTGTTAAAAGGGAGTTTCTCCTTCCTGCTGTCATTGACTATTTGCTCAAGGAGATATTGCAGGGTTTCTCCCTATCACACTCTGGAATTGTGACTCTATTCATACTACAACAACAACCCTTAAAGAAGGGATTTAAATGTTATATCTATCTGTGTCAGTAAAAATATGTGTTTGACTTATATCTGTCTTTCTGTACTTAATTATGATTATAATGTGTGTGTGTGTGTGTGTGTGTGTGTGTGTGTGTGTGTGTGTGTGTGTGTATACCTGAATGTTAGTCTTTCATTATAGCTCATCTGATTTTAAATATAACTGAAGTAAAATAAAGTAATCCAAAATAATGCAACCTATATTCTCATTACATGTAATATACATATAGGTGGATTTATACGATGCCTTTTGGTGGTGCACCTGTACATTCCTGCCAGGCTCCCAGCTTTACAGCCCATCACCATCCTGCTTCATTAAATGTAGAAACAGTCATTTGTGGATTTTATGTAGGCTGGGATCACAGCGATGCCATTGTAAAAGAACAGCAAACAGCAAAATACAACCATTTCCATCTCTTTGTAACTCACCTTGGGGAGTCTACATGGACCTCTGGACCAGGTGTGCAATGAAATCCCTTCAACATTTTCTCATAACATTACTTTTTTTTTCATCTGCCATCATGTGCAAATGGCTTGCACATGGCCCAAGAGATTAGATTGTCATACTCTTATAGACTATATGATTTCTGTGACATTTGACAGCCGTTTGATTTAAGAGTCCACTGAGAACCTTTATAGCAAAAATTAGAGGTGCAGCTTCCACAAGGCATGCCAGGCAACTGTGTAATGCCAGGCAACATTTTTTTTTCTAAGTCTATTGAACTAATAGTATTGACAGGATCTCTGTGCACTGACTTTTTATAGCCCAAACGTGGTCAATGTCAAACATTGAAACAATTTTAGACGTTGTTTTTATAATGCTTCTACATCTATAGGCTCTGTAGTCCCATGTTTCCAGTGGGTGGAGGGTATGTTTTCTGTACAGAAAGAGTTATGTGTGAAGAAATGCAGCGTGATCATCGAACATCTCCAAGATGGCGTGGGCTTTTAAGCTAAAAGTGAGCAGCTGCACGGTGGATTTTGTCCCCAGCTTCTCACAGGCACTTTTTTCAGAAGCAATGAAAAATGTACATATCAGCAAAGACTGTCCAGTTTATACGTATGCACTTGTACAAACTTCTTATTCTAAACCCCCCCCCCCCCCCCAACCCACCTCA